>JAKOGI010002525.1:77500-87500 GCA_029747015.1 Carnegiea gigantea
ACTTGAAAAGTAAATGTTTAGAATCGATATATGTACGCTTAGTTAATTCATGTTTGTTTAATAGCTTCGAAACGAAATATGAATGCTTAAAATCGATACATGCACACTTAGTCAATTCATGCTCATTCAAATAGCTTCAAATTGAAACGTGAATGTTTAGAATCGACTCATGTGCACTTAGTTAATTCATGCTCAATTAATAGCTTCGAAATGAATTAAGAAGACTTAGAATCAATGCTTGAATAGTAACTTCGATGTACTAAACCAACGTCATGAATCGTATTATGTTTGAATGGCTTCATTAGGCTTGAACAGTAACTTCGATATATTAAACCAATGTCTTGAATCGTATTATGTCTAAATGGCTTCATTAGGCTTGAGTAGTAACTTCGATGCGCTAAACCAATGTCTTGAATCGTGTCATGTTTAAATGGCTTAATTAGGCTTAAAATGTAACTTCAAAACAATGAATGAACGCCTCGAATCGATACTTGTCTATTTAGTTGAAATATGCTTGTGAAATAGCTTTCGAAACAACATTCGAATAACGAAATGAGCATGTTTACCCCCTTAACTGCAATACATGGATATAATCGTGTTTCATGCTTAGTTAGTTTAACTTAGCTTACTAAACATTCGTTTCAAGTTAAGGTCATATAAATGTCTATATATATATGTATGTATGGTTATAACCGTTGGTTGCAGCCCACTGCTAATTGTTATTTGTTTGTTCGATAAGTAAGCATTGTACGTAAGTTTACATATTGCTTTTCAATATATCATGATGATTAGAATACTAAATTGTGAAATTGAAACCGAGATGGTAGTTGGAGGGTTTGAGGTAGAACTATGAGTGGTTCGCAGACCTGTGATCGGTTGCTATGTGAGTAGGGAGTCCGGGTTGTGATTACCGCAATCGTGTGGATTGTGAGGCTGTGTGTGGCTCATTACGTTATTGAAATGATTATGAAGTGCGTGAATGTATTATGTGCAAATCCCTCCCCTTTTACGTTATTAAGATGCATTATGCGTGTGAAGGTATTGTTTTGAAAAAGGATGTTTCTCGTGTTGCAAAACAATAATAGCCATGACTATTAGCAATCAATGGCCTATTTTAGCTATACGAACTTCGTTTTGGGAGTGAACCTGCTTGAACAGGGGAATCCCTAAAGAATTTGATTGAAAAGAAAGTGCGATGTGTGAAAAAAAGATTTCGCTGTGAGAGGCAGCAAAATTATTAGCCGTTATGGCCCATACGCTTTCAATTGGCTAAGATAATGTGCTTCGGATAATATGTTATGAATGATGTTAGCCTGGGGGATAAGCCCTAGTACTAGGAGACCCTAGAAGACCCTGATGAGGGCAATGGTCCGATATGTTATATGTAGCCATCCCGAGAGTAAGAGCTTAGTGTGAGCGTTAGGTCTCATTATGGGGTTGAGAATAGATCTCACCCAATTAGCACCCTGTTATGGTCTTATGCCAGATGTATTTTCCTAATAAGCAAAGAAAAGCAGTTGACATTTTGCCATTTTAAGTATTTCAGGAGAAAGACAGTTTCAAGGGCTATTAAGAGGCCAGTTGAATGAAATGTGAAAAGTTATAAGGGTTATTATGCGACCAATACGAAAGAGATTTTCTTTAATGAAAATGAACCTCAAAGAGGTTGAGAAAAGAGTTTTTATGGGCCTCAAGAGGCTAAGCAAAGTGTTTTCAAGAAAAGAAGAAAAGTTTTCTGTGCATGTTCTATACTTTTCTTATGAATGAAATGTGAATGAGACTTCAAGTAAGGTTAAGTGAAGTGTTTTCACAAGAAGAAGGAAAGATGTTTGTGCATATCATATGAATGAGATCTAAGTAAAGTATGCTAATGAAAATAAAGCTTTATGTGAACATTCCAAATATAACTTTTGAATAAGATGCTAAGCAAGATACGATCATGGAAAAGAAAGCCTTATGATCATATTTCATGCATACCCTACGAATGAGATTTGAACGAGACTTAAAATTCATGTATACCTTATGCATATCATATGAATGAAATGCCAAGAAAAGTATGATTATGAAAAGAGATAACCTTATGTGCACATCATATGAATGATGTTTCATGTATAGTTTAAATAGAATGCTCAGAAGTTATGTTATAAAAATAAAGATCCCTATGCTTATGCCTCGATGCTTGCTTATGTGCTTAACTGCTTGTTAGTAAAGGAACTTAGTCATTAAGGGATTTAGAAATATATTCGAGTGGTTAAAATGAAGTTTATGTTTAGTGATCCTTCCATAAGGGTTTTATGAATGCCTAATATGATAGTAAAGTATGAACACGTGATATATGACTATTAAAGATACTATTACCTGCAACGGTTTTGGCTTTTAAGGGGGTCAGGGGACACTCACTGAGCGTGTGGTTGCTCATCCCACTACTCTTTCCCCTTTTTCCCCCAAGTTTTCTTGGTGATAGGAAGAAGTTGAGTCAGCTATGTCAAGATGTAGTCTATTCTGGCTTGCAAGGTGTCATGTGTGGCTACTTACGTCTTTAATGAAGTCATGTAAAGTATTCTTAGTTTGTAAACGTTTGTAAACAATTATTCTAGTTCATGTAATGCATATGGTATGAAGGTCGCTCTGTATGGCCGTATGAGCCAACCATCTAATTAGTTAGATGTCTTCTTGGTCAAAGTTAATTATGTTTTGGGATGTAAACCCCAACACTCCGGTTGTATGAACCGTTGAGTTGTATCTTTCATTTCTTCTTTATTAATGAACTATTCTGTTTGGTGTACTCCGAGTGAGTGACTCGTTGAGTTATGAACTTCGGCGTGTAGTCGTTGAGCTTCTTTTAAATGTTTTACGCTTCCGTTGATTTGCAGGGGTTTATTGTAAGGCTTTTAGCCTGAAAATGGTCAGTTTTTAGGGGAAACTCTATCCATTTCGCCCTAGAATTTTAAGTAAGAAGTTAAGAAAACGTAACACTCTTGGCCCTAGGGGCTGGGGGTGTTACAGTTTGAGCTTGAAGTTGTTAAGCAGGGCAAGCGATGCTTGAGGTGATCCCTTGGACTCCTGGGGTAACAAAATCATGAAGAGTCCTTCGTTGGTCACCTCTTGCCATGTTTGAATTCCTTCATGCCTCACATCTTTGCTCTTCAATCCTTTACTTTTTCCTCCTTAGGCGAAAAGTCCTTTCAATCTTAGGATTGGGTTCGTACAAGATCGGACTTCACATAAACAGGAAAAATTCCTGCAAGCACTAACACCAATACTACCAGCACAATTTAAATAAGTAAAGAAAGAAAAAAAATAACAATAAACAACAATAAAATACTTAGTCACTTCCACAAGACCAACTCAATAGTTAACACTTTGTCCTCGACAATGGTGCTAAAAACTTAACCACTACTGCAAGCACACAGATCATTGTAGTATAGATGAAAGATATAGTTCCTCAGGGACTAATGTAACTTAATGAGTTTTGCCTATCAAAATGTGCTAAGTAAAATTCTGGTTCAAGTGGATTCGATTTAACGATAGCAAATAAACTTTTCTAAATCAATAAGGGGAAAAAAATTCTAGGAATTCTCGTAGTTGTGAAAGGAAATTGGATAAAAAATAATGAACATGTGCTTTGCTTTAATTAATTAAATTCGAGGAATTGTAATCTTTTCAAAACCTCAGTCTATTCTTTCGAAATCAACTAAATTTGTCTAAACTAAGCAAAAGTCGTTCTGCAAACTAATTTGCCTTAATTTAAGTTCAATATCTTTGATTACTTACTAGCCCTCCTAACATGCAAATCTCTCTTTCATGACATAGTTATGTTAAGTCTTATCCAGCAGTCTAATAACTAAATGTCACCTTTCAGTTTTTCACTCGATTGTTTCAAGAGTGCAAGCAAATTTCGGCTAAAAATCAACTCACGACAATCTAAACACTTGACAGAACAAAATTAAACCAATCATGAAAATAAGCACAATTGTGTAGATTAAAACATGTTCCAACAACACTTCCACTAACTACTAAATCCCTAGACTAAAGAAAACTACTTAGACATGATAATAGATTAACAAACTAAACAATGTTTGGTGAAATCTAAGTGAAAAGGAGCTTGATTGAGATGGCCTTCAACCAAAGGCTTCAAGACTGCGTCAAGAACAAACTCTCACACTCAAGACTCACACCAATACAATAACCACACTAAATAAATTACAAAATTTGAGAAATAAACTATAGCCTTAACTATGCTATTTTCTGCATTTGCTTTGCTTCGGAATGATTCAGAATGCTGCAAAACGTCACCTTTTAGAGAAAGGCTTGGTTGATCTCAGCCGCACAGCCGAGAGAAAACGAAGAGGCAGCAGTTACAGACTCACCATGGTTTATGGGGTGCACCACAGGCCGACTGTGGCCTGTGCTAGAACCAGGTTTTTGCCTATTTTTTGCTCCACGGGTATGGCATAACATAGATAACCGTGGGGGAGGTCAAAATACATCTATTTTGCAAATGCTGGATAAAAAGGCTAAAAATCCTGCAAAACACATCAAACAACTATACCCAAGCATAAATCGAGAATAGGAGAGTAAATAACAACTTAAAGCACAATATTCTTCTAAAAAGGACACAAAATAGCCCTAAAATGATATACATATTAAGCACTTATCAAACTCCCCCATGCTTAAACTATTACTTGTCCTCAAACAATGCAAAGATTAAAAGTATACACAACCTCCTCAGGATAGATATAGGTAACATTCAAATGGTAAAGCTAATACAAAGGTAGCCCAAAAAGATACAAAAACTCATTAATAAACAGAATAAGGAATGAGATTTTCAAAGACTTTTTATAGATCACAATGTCAAACTTAAAAGCAATCTCCCTCAAATTGTCAAATACAGTCATTCAACATATGAAACAAGCGAAACTAATAAGGCCGATAGAACATCACTATAGTTATATGGCACTCAGCACTTATGTGTTTGAAATGTATATATTTATGAAGGCTCTCTCAAATCTCAACCTTAGACACAAATATACCATAAGCTTGACAAGATTCTCAAATTTGCCATCACTAAAAATGTGAACACATTAGACAATCATGAGAACTTTAATAGGGTTGTAACGGGGCTAAGGGTAAAGGCAAGAGGGGAGCAAATGCTTCTGGAAATGAGGAGTTAGAAGCCATAGACGAAGACCTAAACAATTCCAATGCATCATACTACATCCTTCTTAAACCGTATCAATTCGGAATAGGTCCCCAAATGAAGAGAGAAAGAGTTGAAAATCACAAATAACTTACATTCCCACCAAGGCTAACCGCTTTCTTCTTTTTTCCGTTCTTCTTTTTTCATTTCTCTTTTTTCGCTTTCGAATTTTTTTTTCTGGTGTTTTTTTTCATAAGCACTTATCATTTTTTTTTTCCAAAAAGGATAGCCAAGGGGGAAATCCATAACGAACTTTAAATTCCAACTCTTCTCTAAATTTTGTACAATAAAATAAGGAATTAATCAATGTCTCATAGCCCTGCACCAAACAACCAAATTACACCACCAGATATCATTCCATCTCACTAACGCCCTATGATGGATAAGAATGAAACACTCCTCTAGTCTTGGCTTAAAGGTAAGGCAAGTATTCAACCATGGTCTATAATAGGAGGTTCAAATCAAGAAAAATAGATACAGGCTCAAACAGGCTAACAAGGGATACAATACATAACTAGGGTGGCTATTTGGCCGTGGAGTTCAATGAATCAAAGAAAGAAAAATGCCTCAATCATATTACCTAAATGCATATGCGAAATGTGATCTTGAACGAGAATCAAAATAAGTTCTAGAGAATTAACGTCAAGGAAGAGTCACACATGAAAGAAATATGAGACTAATTTGATAAACAGTCTCTAAAGGCTCAAAGTTTCACGGGACTTCTACCAAAGAAAAAGTTAGCTCACTAGTAAACACATGCCAAAATCTTGTAAAGACTCATGGGGTAAATCAATTCGCATCCAACATGTGGTAAAAACATGGAATTTATTTCGAAAACGCCTTCGCAAACTTTTATGCACAATTTGGGTGAGTCAAAGGATCAAACTAAACTAAAGAAAGCTACCAAATCTATAGAGATTATCATCGGAGGTTTTTTTTTCTTTTTCTTTTGTGCTTTTTTTTTCACTTTTCAATTTTTTTTTTCATTTTTTATGCATGCTCTTACAAACAATGCAAACTAAAATACAAAAGAAACTAATAAAAATGGAAATGCAACCTAGAATGCAAAGAAAACTAATGCACTACTAAACAAAACTAAAACAATAAAAAAACTCCGAAAACTACCACTAAAAACATATACAAAGCACAAACACACCAAACCAAAAACAAGCATCAGACGGCAAATGTAATGACTAACTCCCCCATGCTTGAATCACACATTGCCCTCAATGTGGGTACATAATAGAAAAAGGGAAGGGGAGAAGCACATGGCATAAAACAAGATCAAAGAGGAGGAGGTGGAGGAGGATGGGGTGGTTGGTCATAGGAGATATGCCAATCTCGCCAGGTCTCTAGACATGCCCTATAGTCTTGGAAATATTATGTCTGGGAAGCAAGCAACTCACGAAGCTCATCATGGCACTCTTGGACTAAGTCCCGAAGAGCGGCGCTCTCAGAAGCAACAAACTTTCGGAGGGAAACTTTCTCCTCTTGAATGGAACTAAGGGTGTCTTGGAGGTCAGAATAGTCAGGCGGGGGTGGTTGAGAGGAAGAACTAGGTCCGGCTTGACTAGATCGAAGGGCTGGTTGGTGGGGTGTAGGTCGAACAACCTCTTCATCACCAGGTACGCAATAAAGGTTACCTCGGTGAAGAAGGGTGCTGCTATCAACATTGGGAAGCGGCAAAAGCCAGCCTCCTGGGTAAATCCAACATAAACAGCCAGCCTCAACTTTACACATAATCTCAAAAGTAGCTTGATCAAGCTGCTCGGACCTGGAAACTCTATCCTCAGGGTTTGGCTCAACTCCTAAGAATCTAGCAATAATAGTTATTATCCCACCAATGACTATCCTACCTTTAGTGCTAACAGTAGCACTATGCAATTGCCTAGCTAAAAATGAACCTAGGTCAAGCTGATCTCCATCAAGCGTATAGGACAAAAAGTATAACTCAAAAAGTCTTGGGACATTCAGACTATCATCCCGAGCAAACAAAAAAAAGCCAAGATACGCTGAGCTACTCTAATGCAGGGGTTTCTAATAAGTGTGCATTTTGATGAACTAGTATTGTACCTAACACTCCCCGAAAGTTCAACTCGAAATGTATTCGGGTTGAATTTGCCAGGGACTTGGCGACTTGGGATATCCATGCTAGGTGGAAAACAAAAAATACTGTTGAAGGTTCCTAAGTTCAGTTCCTAGAATTGACCCTACAAATAGAACGATATATCTCCGGCTTGACATTGAGGCCCTCTAGTGACCTCGACATAGAGTGTACTAAGGAATTCTAAGGTCAGGTTCCTGTATGTATGCTCTTTGATTTCTCAAAAGTGGGGCTCACGACGGGCCATCCATGGTGTCTGCAGGTCCTCAATTTTTTTCATTTTTTGGGTTGGCAACCCACGACCATATTTCTCGGCGTACTGACCATGGTGCCAACATTTTATTCATATATATTTTTATGTCCCCCCCTTTTTTTTAGCTTTAACAAAAATTAATAAAAATCAAAACTACAAAAAGTTTACCTCCCAAGCAGCGCTCTTTTAAGGTCAAGAGCTTGATCCTTGTTCTAGGCTTGGTCCGGATCTGCTTTATCGCGAACTACAAAATCAAACTTATTCAGTTGAAGGTACCATCTTAAAAGTTCTGGCTATAGGTTCTTCATCTTCATAACTTGGTGCCATAATGCACTATATGCATACAAAACAAATCTCTCTTATGGCCTATCGGACGGGCTATCATCAACTCGTTCAACCGCTACATCAAAACCTTCCACAAGAGGCATAAAGAGAACAGTTTGTACAAACCTGCAGTAATCACTCATTGAAGACTTATTAGAAGCAGGGGCTTCAACCTCGGGCTTGTTAGGTGGCATAGGAGCAGCAAACTCCACCTTAACATACCCTTAATTGGGGTCTTCATACGAAATCCATTCAGAATCAAGAGGATCTTCACAATTCCAGACATCCTCTATATCAATCTCAAGGGAAAGGGGTAATGCATCCAATACAGAAGAATGAGCAAAAACCATGTCCTCCTTCCTATGACTAAACACAGCAAATCGCCCTTCTACCTCAAAAGATATATGACCCTCTCTTACATTAATGTGGCAACCAGCCGTCGCCAAAATGGGCCGATCTAAGACAATTTGGGCATCGTCGATTTTAGGCATGTCAACGATAACAAAGTCCTCCAATACACAAATGTCTCCTATATTGACGGGCACATTATCAAACTTGCCTATAGGATATGTCACAGAACCATCAGCCAATTGTAATAAGAAAGGTGCGGCTAATAACTGTCCTACATGTAGCTTATAAACACAAAGAATAATGCATTATACTGACACTAGCACCTAGATCGCATAAATCTCTCTCAATTTCTACCTTTCCTACAATGCAAGGGATAGAAAAACTACCTGGGTTAGCGAGCTTAGGGGGAAAAATGGTGGGGATCTCGACAGTGTTGTTCTCTTTGAATGTGGTAGTCTTGCCATGTTGCTCTCTTTACTACCAACCATAGTTATTTCTTTACCCTCTCTTATTAGTACTTCCTCAGAGTAAGTTAAGTCCTCTTCGTCTCCCTTCATCGTAACACAGTTACAATGCTCATGAGGGTTAGGTTCAGGTTTGCTAGGAAGTCTATCTGGGGGCATAGATGAGAAACTAGCTTTTTGGGCAATTTGGGCTTCTAACATCCTATTATGAGTCGGAAACATATCAATCTTGGAGGCTAATTGCTTAATGTACTCATGCTGTTTTTGTTGCGCCATAAGCATATTTTCCATCATTGCATCCAAATTAGACTTTTGAGGCATCTGAGAAGGGAATGAGGGTCTTTGAAATCCAGGGAGTACTCCAGCATTCATCGGGGGCATGTTTACAGTGCTTGGATTCGACCTATAAGAGAAATTTGGATGATTCTTCCAACCTGGATTATAGGTATTAGAGTAAGGGTCATTGGTCAGCCTTGGGTTTAAATTTTAAACATAATGAACTTCATTAGGGTATTTGGAAAAAGGACTCCCTACTTGACCATTCAGAGTTATATGCTCAATTAAGCCATAAATTTCATAAGGGGAAGGGGCACTGGAGTTCACAGCGTTAACATTCATTTGGTCCAGTCTTTGAGTCATGGCATCTACTTTAGCAGAAAATAAAGTAATTTCATTAACTTCAAGCTTACCTCCACCCGCTTTGGTTGGGTTCGATATGTGGACCATCGGAAGTTGTTTAATGTCATCTCCTCGATTAGGTTATAGGCTTCATTCTCAGTCTTACTCGTCAGAGTTCCTCCTGCCACCGCATCAATAGTGGACGTTACAGGCTAGGTCACACCATTATAAAAGGCTTGGATTATCATCCAATGCTGAAGTCCATGAAGGGAGCACAAATGTAACAGATCTTTAAAACGCTCCCAGGCTTCATGTGGCATCTCGTCATCTCTTTGCAAAAAGTTGGTAATCTGATTCCTTAGGAAGAATTTAGCGAGGAAAGCTCTTGTCAACTCGTCCCAGGTGATTATGCATCTAGACGGCAAAGAGTGCAACCAAGCCCTCACTTTATCCCTCAATGAAAAAGGGAATAAACGCAGCCGAATCACATCACTGGAGACTCTATTTAATTTCAGCGTATCACACACCTTTATAAAGATCGAGAGGTGCAGATTTGGGTCTTCCAAGGGAGTTCCGTCGAACTGAGATTGTTGCACCATGGAAATGAGTGCCGGTTTGAGCTCGAAGTTGTTGGCATCTACAGCAGGGTGAGCGATGCTTGAGGGGATCCCATGGACTCCTGGGGT
>JAKOGI010002525.1:90000-103207 GCA_029747015.1 Carnegiea gigantea
CATATATATATATGTATATACATGCGTATATAGACATATATACACATACACACACACATATATATATTGTAAGACCCACCTTTGTTATTTTTACGTTAAGTTGCCTGTCTTGCTTTTACGTTATAAAATTGTATTTTTAGTAACTGTGTGAGTTTTTAACGATTAAATTCATTAAAAAGAACGATTATTTGACTAACATTGTTATTGACGCTACTTATTTATAAAATATTTGAATCAAAGCTAAACCAAGTTTTTAAAATCGTTTTTCGTTTTACTTGGCCGATTCCCAAAGTTTAAACCGAAATGTTTATGGTAGGTCGTTCAATTCGGGTTTAGCCTAACCATTAGCTAGTAGAGGACCAGACTTTAGTTGAATGTTGTTGGTTTAACCCAAAACAACAAAAAAAAGGGGGAAAGTGGATCAAAAGGAGGGGTCGAAGTCGGTACCTGAGACCCGACTCCTCCAAACGCCCCTCTCTCTTTGCTTCGCTCTCACTCTCTCTCTTCCTCTCACCGGCAACCAGTGGCCTACGTCTAGCGTCACCGTCGTCCATCACGCGTCGCCGGCGAGAGGAGACCATCGGTGTCCCCCCAACACGCGTCCACCACCGCCCAAAAGCCACCACCGTCTCCCTCATCTCCTCACCTCACACACGCTATACTCGCCGGTTCCAAGCCCCAATCCGCCTCCCCTGGCTGCCGGCGACCAACCTGTGCCGAGGTTGAGCGAAAATCGGCCATGGGTAGGCCGATTCTGGCGCAAGGACGGCCGGACACTCGGTCGAAATCACGCATGCATGGTGAGTTTCGAGCTTCTCTACTCCTTTAAGTTCAATCCCCACCTTGAATCCTCCTTAACCATGCTTAAATTTCTTAAAAAACCACAAGTTAGGGTTTTTGGGTTTGGGCTAGTCGAATCACGCGCGAAGAGCAGAGGAGCGTCTGGCTTTTGGTGTTCGATTTTTGGCCTCAATTCAAGCTAAATCGCGTGTCTCTAGCGTGGTATCGAGGTGGGTGTTCTCGCCTCCTAAGCTATTACTAATTTCGAAAATGTTTTCAGCAAATTGATGTTGCATGTCAAGTTAGGGTTTGCTAAATGCGCTAGAAATGTCAAGAAGTGAGCTATACCTGCTTAAATTCGATTCATGTAGTCAATTTATGCCTGAGATTGTAATTTGAAGTAAATTAAATGTGTTTAGCGTCGATTTAAAACAAAGAATGTAATTTATGCTTGAGATGTTAATTCGAAGTTAATTTGACGTGTTTAGCGTCGATTCAAGTTAATTAGTTGATGCATGAAAAAGGATTTAAAACGAAGTTAGGTTAATGTGTTTAGCATCGATTCAAGTTAATTAGTTGATGCATGAAAAAGGATTAAAAACGAAGTTAGTTTAACGTGTTTAGCATCGATTCAAGTTAATGAGTTAATATATGAAAAAAAATTAAAATCGAAGTCCTTTTAACGTGTTTAGCTTCCATTCGAATTGATTAACCGATGCGTGCAAATGAGCTAATTTCGAGGTTAATGAGATGTGTTTAGCTTCGAATCAAGTAGATTAGCTAATGCATGTTAAAGGAATTAATCTCGAAGTTATATAAACGCGTTTAGCTTCGATTTGAGTTAAACTAGCTAATGCATGTAAATAAATTAAATTCGAAGCTATTGAAATATGTTTAGCTTTCATTCGAACCCTTTTTAGTACATTCATGCTTAGGAAAGTATAAGACCCACCTTCGTTATTTTTACGTTAAGTTGTCTGTCTTGCTTTTACGTTATGAAATCGTATTTTTAGTAACTGTGTGAGTTTTTAACGATTAAATTCATTAAAAGGAACGATTATTTGATTAACGTTATTATCGATGTTACTTATTTATAAAATTATCGAATCAACGCTAAACCGAGTTTTTAAAATCGTTTTTCGTTTTACTTAGTTGAATCCCAAAGTTTAAACTGAAATGTTAATTGTAGGTCGTTTCGATTCGGGTTTAGCCTAACCATTAGCAAGTACGGGATCGGGATTCAGTTGAATTATGTTAATTGAGCAAAAAAAAAAGAGAAAAATAAAACAAAAAGGGAAGGGGGGGCACGCCGGGCCTCAGAAGCCCGAGACCCCGACCCTTCACCCTCACGCTCTCTCTCTACCGCAGCTCTCTCTCTCTAGAATCTCTCTCTCTCCCACCGGCGACCGGCCATCTGGTGCTGCCGCCGGCCAGCACGCGTCACCGGCGAGAGAAAGGGACCACCGGTCCCCCACACGCGTCCTCCACCAGCCCCTTTTCTCCGCTTCTCACCTCGAAACAGAGCCACGTTTTGGTGGCCTGAAAACGCCACCCACGTGTTGGAAATCGGCGAAATGCCTCCAAACGACCTCTTCTATAGATTGAGGGACCAATTTCACTTCAAACCACACGCAGAAGGGCTTGATTTCGAGAGCTAGGGTTCGATTTTGGGAAGCACACGGGACACGGTTTCGGTCCAGCAACGTGGGCATGAGTTTGGGCGTGCAATTGCTGCTACTAGGGTTGAATTTAGGCTGAGTCAGGTGAGTGTTTCTCACCTCCTAAGCTATTACTATTTTCGAAGTTAATTTTCAGCAGTTTGATGTTGCATGTCAAGTTAGGGCCTGTTAAATTCGTTAGAAATGATAAGAAATAAGTTATTCATGCATAGGTTCGAATCAATTGGTTGTTTCATGCCTGAAATTGAGAATCGATGTGAATTCTGTACATAGACCGTAGTCTTGCGTGAATAGTGAATTCAAATTTATATGAACATATTTAGCTTCGAATCGAGTTAATGAGTTATTGTTTAAAATGGAATCAAAATCGAAGTTAATTTAATGTATTTAGCTTCGATTCGAGTTAATGAGTTATTGTTTAAAACGGAATTAAAATCGAAATTAATTTAACATATTTAGCTTCGAATCGAGTCAATGAGTTATTGTTTGAAAAGGAATTAGAAACGAAGTTAGTTTGAGATGTTTAGCATCGATTCGAACCCATGAATGTAAATCATGCTTGAATTGTTAATTCGAAGTAATTTAAACGTGTTTAGCATCGATTCGAATCCATGAATGTAAATCATGCTTGAGATATTAATTCGAAATTAGTTTAACGTGTTTAGCATTGATTCGAATCCATGAATGTAAATCATGCTTGAGATATTAATTCGAAATTAGCTTAACGTGTTTAGCATCGATTCAAGTTAATGAGTTAACGTATGAAAAAGAATTAATATCGAAGTTATATTAACGTGCTTAGCTTCTATTTAAGTTATTTAGCTCGAAGTTCTTTTAATTTCTTTAGCTTTCATCCGAATTAGTTAACCAAAGCATGCAAATGAGCTAATTTTCGAGGTAAATGAAGGGTGTTTGGCTCCGAATCAAGTAGCTTAGCCAATACATGTTAAACGAATTAATCTCGAAGTTATATGAACATGCTTAGGTTCGACTCGAGTTAAACTAACTAATGTATGTAAACGAATTAAATTCGAAGCTATTGAAATATGTTTAGTTTTCACTCGAACCTCTGTTCTCTGCACATTCGTGCTTAGGAAAGTTGCTTCGAAATGTATCGTATATGTTTAGAATCAAATTATGTTTGATTTATTGAATAAAGTGTTGTCGATTCATGAATAAATGTGGCCATATGAACGCTTGTTGTAGGGCACCGCTGAATGGTGCTGGATGCTCAGGTAAGAACCTAAACTTCACCCTTTATTTTTATAAGCTAGTAGGATAATATGTTGTGATTAATGAATCGATGAATCGAGTTGGTAGTTGGATGGTTTGAGGAAAGAATCATGAGCGTTCGAGGTCCTGTGGTACGGTGCTTGTGAGGAGGGAGTTCGGGTTGTGAATTGACCGCAATCGTGTGGGTTGCGAGGCCATGTGTGGCTCATTGTGTTGAAATGATTACGAAGTGTTTAAATGTGATATGTGTATTCCCTTTTTCTTTTATGTCTAAAATGTAACATGTGTGTGGAAAGGTGATGTTTTAGCAAATGACTTTTCATGCGTTTTAAATAAATAATAGCCATGTCTAGTAATGAGCTATGGCCTATTTTAGCTATTCCAATAGTGTTTGGAAGAAATCCCCAAAATGTTTTTAACAAAAGGGAGATGGGAATTATACGTTGAATGATTTTATTGTTCGAAACACCAAATTACTAGCCGTTATACGCTTTAAGTGGCTAAGATGATGTGCTGTGGACACTATGTTATGAATGTTGACTGCCTAGGGATTTCATCCTGGTACCAGGAAGCCCTAGAAGACCCTTACGAGGGTAGTTGTCCAAGATGTGCTGTGGACACTATGTTATGAATGTTGACTGCCTAGGGATTTCGTCCTGGTACTAGGAAACCCTAGAAGACCGGGACAAGGGTAATGGTCCAATATGTTTATGCAGCCATCCCGGGAGTAAGAGCTTAAGCGTGAGCGTTAGGTCTTACTATGGGGTCGAGAATAGTTCTCACCCAATCAGCACCCTATAATGATCTTATGCCAGAAGTACTTTCGTACTAAGTTAAGAAAACCAATTGGCCCTTTGCCATTTTAAACGATTAAAAAGGAAAGGAAGTTCTTTTTATGGGCCCAAAAGGCTATATGGAATGATGTATGAAAAGCTTATAAGGGTCGTTACACGACCAAATGAAATGAAACTTCCTTTGAAGACTAAGACAACGTTTTCAACGAAAGAAAGAAAGCTTTCAATGAATGAGTTATGAAATGATCCTCAAGCATGTTTGAATGTGGATTCTTAGCCTATGTATTAAAGGAAAGCTTTCAATGGATGCATTATGAATGATTCTTAAGTATGGTTGAACGTGGATTCTAATCTTATGTGGCATCATTCTTATCCATAGCAAATCTGTCTGATTTAAAGTGTATGAGATGAGAAAGAAAGTTATAGCACGTTAAAAATTCCATGAATGAAGGCGTCTCTTCCTAAAAGAATGAACGTTGATATGTGAATAGCATGCGAGGGTGTCATATAGCTTAATATGATGTTTAAAGGTACTTAAATGCTTGATATGTGTTTATGTGTGTGATGTGTATATTATATGAATGAAATGCCAAGAAAAGTGTATTTATGAAAAGGGATAACCTTATATACACATCATATGATTGAGGGTTCATGTGTAGTTTAAATGGAGTGTTAGGAAGTTATATTATGAAAAGAAAAGATCCTTATACTTAGCCTTCGATGCTTACTCGCGTGCCTAACTGCTTGCTAGAAAAGAACTCTATCATTAAGGAACCTAGAAATATGATTGAGGGGTCGAAGTGAAGTTTATGTTTAGTGATCCTCCCATAAAGGTTCTATGAATATCTATTATGATAGCAAAGTATGGAAACGTGATATGTGACTGTAACGGTTTTGGTTTTAAGGGGGTTGGGGGACACTCACTGAGCGTGTGGTTGTTCATCCCATTACTCTTTCCCCTTTTCCCCAGGTTTTCTTTCTGACGAGAAGAAGTTGAGTCAGATAAGTCCAGAAGGAACCTATCGTTGCTTACAAGGCGTCATATGTGCTCATTTAAAGGGATCTTACGTGTTTAATGAAGTCATGTAATGTACTCTTAGTTAATAAAGGTCTGTAAACGATTATTCTAGTTTATGTAATGCATATGGTATAAAGGTCACTCTGTATGGCCGCCTGAGCCAACCATCAAGTTAGTTAGATGTCTTCTTGGTTTAATTTAGTTATGTTTTGGGATGTAAATCTTAATACTCCGGTTTTGTTAACCATTGAGTTGTATCTTCCATTTCTTCTTTATTCATGAATCAATCTGGTTGGTGTATACCGAGCGAGTGGCTCGTTGAGTTATGAACTCCGGCGTGTGGCCGTTGAGCTATGTTTTATATGTTTACGCGTCCGTTAATCTACAAGGACTTATTGTAAGGCGTTTAGCCTGGAAACGGTCAGTTTTCAGGGGAAATTCTGCCCGTTTCATCCCAGGAATTAAGTGAGAAGTTAGGAAAGCGTAACACTTCTGGCCTAGGGGCTGGGGATGTTACATTGATGGTATCAGAGCAAAGGTCCTGCGACCATAGGCCGTGACCTGAGTCTTGCATTTCATATAATCGCCTAGGAACACTGTATGGTTATGTGACATATGCCTGCCTTGTGTGCAAATGTGAGTTTTATGTGAATGTTCGCGCGTTTCACTAGTTAGATGCAGCTTCAGTAAATTGTTGGATGAGAGAACCATTTGTTAAGGTATAGGCCGAGTGATTCGTATTGTCGTGCATGAGATAAGTGTTACCTGAATCGAAAGTTGTTTCGTTTATATGTTTTGGTAATTTTTAATCCAATGTTTAAGGAACATATGATTTGAATCGAACGATTGGAAAGCCTTAACTCTACGCTCACCTTTGCCCCTAAAATACGATTTGCTCCTCGGGCCCCGTAATGGAGTGAGCAGACGTATTCAAAGGTTGGTAGAGAAAGAGCTAGAAGCAATTAAACTATTTCCTTTTGAGAGCCTAAAGACCTTGAAAGTTAAAGTCTTCCTGATTAGTGAGCTAGGGTTTTACTTTGACCTTCAAGATCTTTTAATTGTTTGGTTGAGACGTATTGTTGTAACCGAAGACTCGCATTTGCTTTCCAATAATGCTTGGATTTAGCCATATGAGCGTAACTTTCTGTGTGTAATCGAATGATTTTGAGTGTCCACATGCCAAGGTGTATGCATTGCCGGATGTGTTAACGATTTGTTTGCAAGTGATTAGAGTTAGCTTTCTATGATTGAGAATCTCACTAGGTGATACCCCCGATATGTGAATTTTGAGTTGTTTAAAGAAATTAAATGAGATTTTGATATACTTGGATAGAAATTAAGCAATAGCAGTGCATTTCTCTTGACTATTGCATGAAAATTATCCTCATCATCTAGCGCAATGCTTGTTGTCACCTGTACAATGTTCTTGATGTCCTATGTGAAATTGATAGTGTTCTTGCTATATCAAACCCCAATGCACCCAGAAAGAACAAGGTAGAGAGAGCCTGACACGCACTTTGAAATTGTATGCCTCTTACTACGGTGAATGTGGTTGATCCAGCAGTTGTGACATTATATGTAATACTAAGCTCGAAAGGGCTTATATAATTACTTAGACTTGTTTTAGAGCAATCCTTGATAAGTTATATTATTGAAGAGCGAAGTAATTGGATTCCTACTGTTAGTACATCCTTCGGTATGGTTATGCATACGATTGAGTTAGATGGACTACTTGAGTTGATTGACAGGATGGGATAAGGGAATTGCCTACTTGTTATATGAACTAAAGTGCCCCTATTCTTATGTTTTGTTAAAGTCGCTATTTATCAATCTACTTTGCTAGAAATCTTGTGACCATAGAAGTTACATTCACACTTGCTTACCTTGCGTGTTCTATACCTAATCACATCGCATGCTAGCATACCCATGATCATACCTGGATGCGTGACTCCAAGGTTTACGAATGAATGTACGTGAAATGTTTGATGGCTTGGTTGATCAGTATGACATGGGATGACATGATTGAGAGTGCCACATGTAAATTGGTGAACTTCTTGGAGAACCTTAGCATTGCATTTTTGTTAGTTGTTATAAATACTACCATTGATGTTATAGAGTCCTCCCATTTGCATGTTACCATGTTACAATTATGAGTCCTAGTACTTCACAAACTTAGAGACCTATACTCGTGTGAACGTGTGAATATGGGATTGTCTAGGTACCTTATGAGACTCAATGATGTGCTTAGTACACTTGTGGTCGTATCGAAATCCTCACCGCATCACTTGATCATTAAAGTGTGGAGTATGGTTGCAAGTAGGGATAATTGAAATATATCATCCAACTTAAAAGTGCTATGTCGTGATATGCACTTGTGATCCTTTAGTAAGGTCATAAACGGGCAGAGTTACGGGCATAAGCATGTCATCTTACTTGCATATTCTCATGATATAGGAATGTTTGTTTTGTATGTGACGCTAAGTGATGCTGTGTGATGTATCCATTACCTTGCTATAAAATAAAAGCTCTCTGGTTAAGTAACTCAGTTTTGAAATGCTTCAATTTTGTATACTAGTGAATGAGCTCGACTCGAGTCGGATTGCTATGTGACTCGATTGTTCCAATTATCTAAGTTTTGTGATTGATGATATGGCATAACCTCTGACTTGTTGCTTGCAACATGTATATCAACCGGTTTCATGTTACCTCCATTCCCGAAACTTGAGAATGTTGAATTGCTGACACTATGCAATACTATGTCATACTATTATACTTAAACGATTCTATGTGATGCTATTATGCTTAAATGATACTATGCGGTACTAGGTGACATTTTGTTCTTGTAAATGTGTTATAGTAGTCTACATGTCAACCGTTGTGATCCCAAAAGTGACTTGAATTCATGTTTTAGAATGAAACTGCTAGTGTGTGACCGTAAGATGTCATTGCCTCGATTGTCATGCCTTTCGATGCCCACTTATAGATATGCATATGCATAGATTTACTGCTCGCCATGCTAACTGAGTCTAGATGATCAGAAATCTCTGTTCTTTTTCAAAACAAACTCGATATGGTTTTCCACGCCAACTCAACTGCCCCTCTTCAATGCGATTTGCCCTCGGCGCCTAAATAGAGCGAGTAGACGCTTGAAGAGGATTGGCGAGGAGGAGACTGGATACCATAAGACACTTTCTTTTGATTTAAAAAGAAGTAGTGATTGCAAAATGGAACCTTTTGGAAACCCACCGTGTAGATCTTACCTGCGCGCGTTCATTTTAGGAAAAACAGAACTTGGATTTGGAATTTCGAGGACGAAATTCTTTTAAGCGGGGAAGAATGTAAGACCCACCTTCGTTATTTTTACGTTAAGTTGTCTGTCTTGCTTTTACGTAATGAAATCGTACTTTTAGTAACTGTGTGAGTTTTTAACGATTAAATTCATTAAAAAGAACGATTATTTGATTAACGTTATTATCGATGTTACTTATTTATAAAATTATCGAATTAATGCTAAACCGAGTTTTTAAAATCGTTTTTCGTTTTACTTGGTTGAATCCCAAAGTTTAAACTGAAATGTTGATTGTAGGTCGTTTTGATTCGAGTTTAGCCTAACCATTAGCAAGTACGGGATCGGGATTTAGTTGAATGATGTCAATTGAGCCAAAAAAAAAAAGAGAAAAATAAAACAAAAAGGGAAGGGGGGCACGCCGGGCCTCAGAAGCCCGAGACCCCGACCCTTCACCCTCACGCTCTCTCTCTACCGCAGCTCTCTCTCTCTAGAATCTCTCTCTCTCTCACCGGCGACCGGCCATCTGGCGCTGCCGCCGGCCAACACGCATCACCGGCGAGAGAAAGGGACCACTGGTCCCCCACACGCGTCCTCCACCAGCCCCTTTGCTCCGCTTCTCACCGCGAAACAGAGCCACGTTTTGGTGGCCTGAAAACGCCACCCACGTGCCGGAAATCGGCCAAACGCCTCCAAATGACCTCTTCTATAGATTGAGGGACCAATTTCACTTCAAACCACACGCAGAAGGGCTTGATTTCGAGAACTAGGGTTCGATTTTGAGCCGCACACGGGCCACGGTTTCGGTCCAGCAACATGGGCATGAGTTTGGGCGCGCAATTGCTGCTACTAGGGTTGAATTTAGGCTGAGTCAGGTGAGTGTTTCTCACCTCCTAAGCTATTGCTATTTTCGAAGTTAATTTTCAGCAGTTTGATGTTGCATGTCAAGTTAGAGCTTGTTAAATTCGTTAGAAATAACAAGAAATAAGTTATTCATGCTTAGGTTCGAATCAATTGGTTATTTCATACCTGAAATTGAGAATCGATGTGAATTCTGTACATAGACCGTAGTCTTGCGTGAACAGTGAATTCGAATTGATATGGACATATTTAGCTTCGAATCGAGTTAATGAGTTATTGTTTAAAACGGAATCAAAATCGAAGTTAATTTAACGTATTTAGCTCCGATTCGAGTTAATGAGTTATTATTTAAAACGGAATCAAAATCGAAGTTAATTTAACGTATTTAGCTTCGAATCGAGTCAATGAGTTATTGTTTGAAAAGGAATTAGAAACGAAGTTAGTTTGATATGTTTAGCATCCATTCGAACCCATGAATGTAAATCATGCTTGAATTGTTAATTCGAAGTAATTTAAACGTGTTTAGCATCGATTCGAATCCATGAATGTAAATCATGCTTGAGATATTAATTCGAAATTAGTTTAACGTGTTTAGCATCGATTCAAGTTAATGAGTTAACGTATGAAAAAGAATTAATATCGAAGTTATATTAACGTGCTTAGCTTCTATTTAAGTTATTTAGCTAATATATGAAGAAGGATTAAAATCGAAGTTCTTTTAATGTCTTTGGCTTCCATTCGAATTAATTAACCAAAGCATGCAAATGAGCTAATTTTCGAGGTAAATGAAGGGTGTTTGGCTCCGAATCAAGTAGCTTAGCCAATACATGTTAAACGAATTAATCTCGAAGTTATAAAAACATGTTTAGGTTCGACTCGAGTTAAACTAACTAATGCATGTAAACGAATTAAATTCGAAGCTATTGAAATATGTTTAGTTTTCACTCGAACCTCTGTTCTCTGTACATTCATGCTTAGGAAAGTTGCTTCGAAATGTATCGTATATGTTTAGAATCAAATTATGTTTGATTTATTGAATAAAGTGTAGTCGATTCATGAATAAATGTGGCCATTTGAACGCTTGTTGTAGCGCACCACTGAATGGTGCTGGATGCTCAGGTAAGAACCTAAACTTCACCCTTTATTTTTATAAGCTTATAGGATAATATGTTGTGATTAATGAATCGATGAATCGAGTTGGTAGTTGGATGGTTTGAGGAAAGAATCATGAGCGTTCGAGGTCCTGTGGTACGGTGCTTGTGAGGAGGGAGTTCGGGTTGTGAAATTACCGCAATCGTGTGGATTGCGAGGCTATGTGTGGCTCATTGTGTTGAAATGATTACGAAGTGTTTAAATGTGATATGTGTATTCCCTTTTTCTTGTATGTCTAAAATGTACATGCGTGTGGAAGGGTGATGTTTTAGCAAATGACTTTTCATGTGTTTTAAATGAACAAAAGGGAGATGGGAATTATGCGTTGAATGATTTTATTGTTCGAAACGCAAAATTACTAGCCGTTATGGCCGCTACGGTTTAAGTGGCTAAGATGATGTGCTGTGGACACTATGTTATGAATGTTGACTGCCTAGGGATTTCGTCCTGGTACTAGGAAGCCCTAGAAGACCCTTACGAGGGTAGTTGTCCAAGATGTGCTGTGGACACTATGTTATGAATGTTGACTGCCTAGGGATTTCGTCCTGGTACTAGGAAACCCTAGAAGACCCTGACGAGGGTAATGGTCCAACATGTTTATGTAGCCATCCCGGGAGTCAGAGCTTAAGCGTGAGCGTTAGGTCTTACTATGGAGTCGAGAATAGTTCTCACCCAATCAGCACCCTGTAATGATCTTATGCCAGAAGTACTTTCGTACTAAGTTAAGAAAAGCAATTGGCCCTTTGCCATTTTAAATGATTAAAAAGGAAAGGAAGTTCTTTTTATGGGCCCAAAAGGCTATATGGAATGATGTATGAAAAGCTTATAAGGGTCGTTACACGACCAAATGAAATGAAACTTCCTTTGAAGACTAAGAAAACGTTTTCAATGAAAGAAAGAAAGCTTTCAATGAATGAGTTATGAAATGATCCTCAAGCATGTTTGAATGTGGATTCTTAGCCTATGTATTAAAGGAAAGCTTTCAATGGATGCATTATGAATGATTCTTAAGTATGGTTGAACGTGGATTCTAATCTTATGTGGCATCATTCTTATCCATAGCAAATCTGTCTGATTTAAAGTGTATGAGATGAGAAAGAAAGTTGTAGCACACTAAAAATTCCATCAATGAAGGCATCTCTTCCTAAAAGAATGAACGTTGATGTGTGAATAGCATGCGAGGGTGTCATATAGCTTAATATCATGTTTAAAGGTACTTAAATGCTTGATATGTGCTTATGTGTGTGATATGTATATTATATGAATGAACGTTGATATGTGAATAGCATGCGAGGGTGTCATATAGCTTAATATGATGTTTAAAGGTACTTAAATGCTTGATATGTGTTTATGTGTGTGATATGTATATTATATGAATGAAATGCCAAGAAAAGTGTATTTATGAAAAGGGATAACCTTATATACACATCATATGATTGAGGGTTCATGTGTAGTTTAAATGGAGTGTTAGGAAGTTATGTTATGAAAAGAAAAGATCCTTATACTTAGCCTTCGATGCTTACTCACGTGCCTAACTGCTTGCTAGTAAAGAACTCCATCGTTGAGGAACCTAGAAATATGATTGAGT
This sequence comes from Carnegiea gigantea, assembly GCA_029747015.1. Classification (NCBI taxonomy): domain Eukaryota; kingdom Viridiplantae; phylum Streptophyta; class Magnoliopsida; order Caryophyllales; family Cactaceae; genus Carnegiea; species Carnegiea gigantea. The sequence goes on from JAKOGI010002525.1 coordinate 102,392, forward strand.
GGTCGAAGTGAAGTTTATATTTAGTGATCCTCCCATAAAGGTTCTATGAATATCTATTATGATAGTAAAGTATGGAAACATGATATGTGACTAGTAAAGGTAGTATTGCCCGCAACGGCTTTGGTTTTAAGGGGGTTGGGGGGCACTCACTGAGCGTGTGGTTGCTAATCTCATTACTCTTTCCCCTTTTCCCCAGGTTTCTTTCTAACAAGAAGAAGTTGAGTCAGATAAGTCCAGAAGGAACCTATTGTTGCTTTCAAGGCGTCGTATGTGCTCATTTAAAGGGATCTTACGTGTTTAATGAAGTCATGTAATGTACACTTAGTTTATAAAGGTCTGTAAACGATTATTCTAGTTCATGTAACACATATGGCATAAAGGTCGCTCTGTATGGCCGCCTGAGCCAACCATCAAGTTAGTTAGATGTCTTCTTGGTTTAATTTAGCTATGTTTTGGGATCTAAATCTTAATACTCCGGTTTTGTTAACCGTTGAGTTGTATCTTCCATTTCTTCTTTATTCATGAATCAATCTGGTTGGCGTACTCTGAGCGAGTGGCTCGTTGAGTTATGAACTCCGGCGTATGGCCGTTGAGCTATGTTTTAAATATTTTGCGCTTCCGTTGATTTACAGGGACTTACTGTAAGGCTTTTAGCCTGGAAATAGTCAATTTTTAGGGGAAACTCTGTCCGTTCCGCCCCAGGAATTAAGTAAGAAGTTAGGAAAGCGTAACGCTTCTGGCCTAGGGGCTGGGGTTGTTACATATATATATATATATATATATATATATATATATATATGCATGTATATGTATATG
>JAKOGI010002526.1:0-7500 GCA_029747015.1 Carnegiea gigantea
TTTCTAAGCTCACTGGACCTGATTTTTTTCCCAATTTCTTCTTCTTTTGCTTTTCCTTTGGACTTCTGGGATTTTGTGCTTCTGAATCCAAAAGGCTCGAACCAGTTCATTTTCTTGGCACTTCAATCATTAGTTTTCCGCATATTTTCAAATTTATTATAAAAGCTACAAAACAAATAAAAATCAAGTAAAATCCTAATTTATATTTATTTTGAGCATAAAATAAGTATAAGAGGCATGTTAAAATGTCATATTTTTGGTGCGAACACCTATATATTATTAGTTTGCATAAAGAGCACGAAGCAGTCAATGCTTGAGTGGTGTGAGGCTATTAGATGTTGCCTGTGTAGGGTGTTGGTTGCGTTTTCGAGGTAGTATAATTGTTATTGTATAGTGTTTCTTAAAATAAGATACATATTATTTGCGTAACATTTTGAGTCATAAAAAAATACAGTAGAAAATGTATTAAACAATTACAGACAAACATTAGTTATACTGTATCGTATGGTTCGATATTTTAGGATTTGAACCCTGGCTCCGCCATTAGGTCTAGTTACAGTTGCCTTTCCAATTGCGCTCTCAAAGTCCTCTTGATCCTCATTATGGTTGGAGTCTTGTCTCCTATGACACAAACAACGAATTGCCTACTCAACTCCAGACTTTCTCGAACAATTTCTGCAAAAGTACGGTGGCCTTGCTGGGCACTCTCTCACATGTTCTTTTTTCCCTTTTTTTTAAAGCATTAGAATTCTTTTCGTTATTTGGGTCCTTTCACTAATTGCGAATAGCAGATTATTTGAAAATCAGGATCCTCGACATAATTATCATCAAAAGATCGCTTATAATAAAATTTTGTATGAATTTCCTTGAAGCAGTAGTTTAGTTTAAGTGGTGACTCTTTATTGTTAAGAAGGGTAAGCTTTTGCACTTGAAATGAGAGAATGGGCAAGTAAATCCTTGCAAGTTGTGGGGTTTGAAGTTAAATGAAAGCTGATTTTACCCTGAACTGAGAATGTCCAGCTGTAATGATGCGTTACAAAAAAAATCAGTTACAGTTAAAGTATCTCATTTTGCAGCATTGAAGTAACAAATGGCGACATAGGAAACAGAAAGCAGTGAGACAGAACTAAAACAAGGCACGATATGGACAATCAAAATGCAAACCAGCAAAAGACCATGAAAGAAAGTTATCGCAACCCTTTTTACAAAAGTGCCATACACTGGTTAACAAGTAAGCATATAGAAGTGGTCCATAAAGCAACAAGATATATGGTTTACAAATGCCCAGAATTCACACGCAAGCTACTCTCAAAAACCTAAAACAATCACCAAAGAGTATAGACCATTCTGTCCCATATTTTTCCGTCAATTCCTTAAACCCCATTAGCCACAATTGACTTACTGACTAATAAGCAGAAGGACCAGGTTCACGTCTTGTAATTTTGCTGAACATCCTGAGCACACCATCTTCGAGATTTTGCTGCAGTGTATCGAACTTGCAGCATGAGCATCTAAGCTTCACAAAAAACAGGTAGCTCCTCCCACCTCCTATATAATTCTTTTTTGACTGAGACCTTCCATAGACTAGAATACAGCTGTTTCGAACTCCAGTTACACACAAATGTGGTTCAAGCCCTGGGAGGTCAGCCCTCACATATAGTGAGTACTGACCATCTTCCTGCATCACCCGCTTTTCACACACTCCTTCTGGTCCCTTCATCTTCAAGCAGTTGACGTATCTGATGATATCTTCAGTTGTGGACCCTGCGCACCAAGGGGTAGAATGATTAATGAAAGCAATGACAAGAAAAGTTCATCAGAAACTTGCGCTCTTGAATCTAATCAGCAATCGCATGCCAGAACCAGAAGCATGATTGATCGAGAGAACCCCGTGTATAAGATTTTCAGCATAAGGATGAAAGGCACTATTATATAAAGGTTCTATTTCTGCATCCTTACTCATATCCTTTTCATAAATTACTCTCTAGAAACGGCAAAAAAGTATTGAGATATGGGGTTTAAGAGAAAGGTTATACCCACATGTTTTCAGGTATAAACCGTAGGACTCACGGCAGTCGCACTGGCAGTGAGGACTGTGAATGCTACATTCTTCGATTGAGCCTTTGGTAACAAGGGAAGGAAAACAAGGTTAAACCTCAGACAATCTTATCAGGATCAAATGCCTCATGAAATTTCAGTAATGAAAAATAATACCTATTGCAATTTCGGGTGCCCTGTGAGTGGATTGCGCAGCAGGAGAAGTTTCAGCAAGCGCAGGCTCCTCTGAAACAGAAGTAAAACATAATAAATTCCCGGAAAACATAACGAAATGGCAATGGTGTCCAACTGCATTGAAAAATGATACCTTTTGGTCGTTTGGTTGCAGGAAGTAGGTAAACATTTCTTTTTATCCAAGCAAGCATCCAAGCTGTACAAAGCAAAATCAAATTGCCATATAAGACTCAGATCTAAACTAATCTGTGGTTTCCATTTTAAGCAGCTGTAGCAAGAAAATTCAGCCGGTTTTGGACAGACCTGTATCAGCATCATTGGAAGAACTTTTATCTGACCTAGCCTCCCCAGAACCTGCAACATTACAGGAAAGTAAAGAAATCAGACATTAGCATCCAAGTATAAAGCGACCCAGACTGCTCCAACAAACCTTCAGGTTTATCGATGGGCTTTGCAGAAGAACCCTCAGCCTGCTCAAATTTCGCTGAACCTTTACAATTACAGCAAAAAACGCAGTATCATATAGTTGATTACCAATCAAAAAGCAACCGAAATTCTAACTATGGAAACAAAAATACAAAGTTAGCATTCAAATGTAATGAAACCCAGCAGTTGCATTACAAGAAATAGAGCAAGAAAACCCGGAAGAGTTCAGACTAACCTGGAGCAGACTCATTGGAAGAACTTTTACCTGATCCAGGTTTAACAGAAGCTTCAAAATTTTACAAGAAAGGGTAAGAAACTAAGCAGTACAGAATCCAATTATAAAGCAATCCAGATAGTTCTAATTAAGAATACTTTCAGATTTATCCATGGATTTCTCAGAAGAACCTTCATGGTGCTCAGATTTCTCTAGCCCTTTTACAATTACAACCCAAGAAATACAACATCAAGCATTTGGCTACCAATAAAAAAACAACCAAAACTATACGGCACTGTCAAATTCCCCATTACTAAGACTCAGATGTAAAACAGACACCCAGTTGTTCTGAATTCACGAAACAGAGCAAGAAAACCAAAGGAGATTTAGGACCAAACTTCAGCAGCCATTTGGGAAAGTAACTCAGAACTCAGATGTTCCAGAAACTTCAAAATTACTGGCAAAGAAAGTTCAGACATCATCATACCTCCCCCCCCAACCCCCCCAAAACAAAATACATAATGCAACACAGGTTGTTCCAATTAACAGTACCTCTAGTTTTATGGCTAGATTTCCCAGAAGAAGAAACCTCACCCTGCCTAATTTTCGCTGATCCTTCATAAGTAAAACCTAAGAAACGCAACATCAAACATTTGACTAGCAATAAAAAAACAACTAGAATTATTTTTCTGACAAACCTTATAAATTAACCCCAAAATTTCAAATCAAGACTAACCTAGTAGAGTTCATAGATCAGAATAACATTTAATTATCAATTTTTTTCTAAAATAACATTCAATTATTTTTGTTTTCCTTAATAGCACCCAGTTATCAGACTTATTTCTCAAACAACATTATTCTATTTGATAACCTATACAACCGGTTAAAATTTAATTTTTATTTTTATTTTTTTTAGTTTCGGCAATGGTCAACTATAGGTTTTGAACCAAACAAACACCAAATAAATTATCCCTATCCCCTTCCTATTTCTCAGCTTTTTGGGTCTTATTTCTTTCTGTCTCCTCAAACCCCAAACTCCCAACAACTATCCAAACCCTAACTCTCAAATTGAAAGTAGTAGTATCAATATTTTATACAATTGTCAAGGGAGAATCACTTCTACAACAAATTTGAGGTAGTTCTCCCCTGACAAGCTATGGATTTTTACCCTCCTTTAACCATGGTTAGCACGTGTTTGAGCAAAGAGAAGCAGGGGAGCACTTGAGTTGGAGAAGAAAGAGAACCACGGGAGGAGGTTTGGAATTTGAGGAGAGAGAGGGGGAGATAAGACTCCAAACAGCTGAGAAATAGGGAGGGAGTAGGGATAATTTATTTGGTATTAGTTTGGTTTAAAATCTGTAGTTGGCCATTATCCAAACAAAAAAAATTAAAAATTAAATTTTAATCGATTGTATAGATTACCAAGTAGAAAAATGCTGTTTGGGAAGTAAGTCCGATAACTGAATACTATTAGGGAAAACAAAAACAATTGAGCGCTATTTTGAAAAAAATTTGATAATTAAGTATTACTCTTATCTATGAACTCGACTAACATATGGTAAGGAGAGTTTTGACAAGAAACAAAGTAAAAAAAATCCAGAGAGTTTCGACAAACCTTTTGTAGATTTATGGGAAGAAGTTGTGGGCCACCAAGATTTTCTAGATTTACGGGAAGTTTTGGGCGCCGGCGATCTCCCAGAAGTAGAACACTCGCCCTGCCTAGTTTCCCAGGATCCTTCCCAAGAAACATAATATCAAACATTCGACTAGCAGTCAAAACCAACCAAAATTCTGGGTACGTTAACCCCAAGTTCCCAATTAAGACTGAAATATGAAGAAACCCAGTAGTATTCCGATTCAAGAACCAGAGTATGAAAACCCAGAAGATTTCTGACAAACCTTTTGTGGATTTATGGGAAGAAATTTTGGGAGATCCAGATTTCCCAGAACCTTCAAGATTCATGGCATCCAGATTGATTTGGTCGAGTACAACCTGTGCTTCATCGATGGATTTCCCAGAAGAAGAACCCTCACCCTTGTCGGAATTCACTGACCCTTGATTTACAACCCAGGAAAACATAACATCAAACATTTGACCACCAATGAAAACGCAAACCAAATTCTAACTGCGGCTACTGAGTGAGTGAGTGAGTGAGTGAGAGAGAGAGAGAGACAGAGAGAGAGAGAGAGATACCTAAAGAAATCTGAGGTGCAGATTTGGGGGCAGGCAAACAGAAAAGAGCCCCTTCACTCTGGGGGAAAAGCAGCAAGAAGCAGCCATTTTTGCCGACATCGATGACCGGAACCTCATATGGGTGCTGATTAACTTGCACAAAGCCAGCATATACTCTCTCTGATTCATCAAAGGGGAGGTTCTCCTTCTTGGGAGCCCTAGCACTGAAAGTGACCGTCATTCTATCGGGCTTCTTGATAATCTTTAAGCCATTTTGTGGCACCCCTGGCATGTCCATCCGAATGGTGAACCCGATCGACCCCCATTTGTGCTCTTCGTATGGGCCCCTGGGATTCGGCAAGCCATCGATATCAATCTGGAAAGGGTGTTTTTCAGCGGGAAATCTTCGGTAGGCATGGAAATGCCTTTTTTCCATGGTTGAAAAAATGTCAGAGCTTCTGATTTCAGACGATTCAATTTGACTTAAGGGAGTTTAAGAAGGGGGTTTGGGTTGGCATTTATAAGAAGAAGAAGAGATTGAATTTTGGCGCGCGAATCTTGCTGCTGGTAGTTACGTTTTGTAACCAACTAAACAGAATTTACGTGAGTTAAAATGAATCCACCAAAAAAAAAAAGGAGCGTCAATTGCCTTATGAGATTAGAATGGCCTGTTCATACATAAGCTTCTTGCTATTCTTAGCCCTCTTCTTAAAAGGAGGTGATTACATCTGCAAGTTATCATAAAACATAACTTGGTTTTAAATGTATCATAACAGATTAAATCTCAATAAGATGTTCGCTAGAGATATCAGAGCTAAATAATTATAAATTAGAGGGAAAAAAAAAAGGGGTTTCGTCAGGATAATTATTCATCTTAATTTTTGAGAGCCTTTTGCTAATAAACTTAAGCACCTCCCTAGCGACATCTCTTATGCAATTAAGATGGTGCTTATGTATTTAATTAAGGAATGTACCCCACAAAAGGAAAACTCTAGCTATGCTAGGCTTAAGCTCTTAAGTATGCTAATCGAGCCTGAGTCCTAGTCTAGCTTGGTCTAATTTGGGTTCGAGCTATGCTTTAATGGGGTTAGCCAAGCTTGGCCAAGCTTTGCTAGTTAAGTATTCAAGCTATGCTTGAGTTTAAGTTGAGCTTGGCCAAATTTAGTCCAAGTAGAACTTTGACCAAGTCAAAGTTTTTTTGGAGCCTAATCCAAAATTTCACATTGAACTTTTTAAATTATATAATCCAAATCTTTATCTATCTTAAATTAATTAAAACTTTTAGTTTTAAGATATTAAGAGCAACTCGGTGTATAAGCATTCCGCATTCACATAGGGTCCAAGGAAGGGCTTCACCTCAAGGGGTGAATTCACTGAATTGTATGTAGCCTAACCTGACTTTATCAGTTGCTGATTCCAAGGCTCGAATCCGTGATCTTTTGGTCACATGGAGACAATCTTACCGTTGCTCTACTTTTGAATTTTAAGATATTATCACTCCTACTTCAATCCAAAAATTATTAAATATATGCTTCGATAGTCAACTTTGGATATGTGAACTAATCATCCAACTTGTCGCTGTTCGCGTGCTTCCTCTAATTTTTTATATATTCATAATACATATATATTGTTTGTTTCTCATTGCTTGTTTCCAAAACAAGTCAATTTTAGAAGAGTGCTCATATCTTGATTTGCGCTCTCATTTATATAGGCTAGTAATCAAAAATTACTATAACTTAGGATAACATGGAAAACGTACGTTGTATCCAAAGATCATATGATGCAACTATTTTAAGGATAATAGTTAGGACCTTTTAAAGTCTTCTAGCAAACAATACTTTTCAAGCCATTTGACAGTTCTTCTACTTCCAATGCATGCACTTCATACTCCACAACCTACTGGGGAAATCACGAGCACCTGTACTTGTAATAGATGATCAACGTCAGCTTGAGTTCTTCATGATATTTGTTGCACCATTGTTCACTTATCCAAAGGCCCAAGATTCATTGATTTGCCCAATCCACTGGTTCCCCCAAAAAAGGAAAACTTGAGTTCTTCATAATAGAGAAGGCACGATCCACTCCCAACAGGAAGCCGACCTGTAAGTTGAGCTGACAAGCTCACTGCTGCAGAAGCCAATGAATGGCTCGAGGACCCAAACACAGCTCGCAAGTGTAGTGCTATATGTGCTCTGAAGTAGTTTGACGTTTGCTCCTCTTAAGTAAGGTCTTTTATGTGAATGCAGAAACTGATAAGTGAGGTTGCTCTTTTATGAACCAATGGTAACTCGAATCTAGTGAGGTAGTGGATCAAGGATCAAAAAGGATCCTATAGCCTCAGTGCAAACAAAGAAATATTATCTTTCTTTTACCTAAAAAGGTGAAAATAGTCAATTGCCAGAATTTAAAGAAATAAGAAAATTAGAGTTTGTACCTCTAAGTAGTCCCAAGACAA
>JAKOGI010002526.1:12500-57500 GCA_029747015.1 Carnegiea gigantea
ATTATCAAAATCTTTCATTTCTATGTCAAAAAATGTATATATTCTTATCATGTTAAATACAATCATGAAGTGAACTAACAGTTTGTAAATATTAACTAAAATTTTGTGTAGAATGACCAAAAAAATTAAAATTATTTCTTGATTTAAATTCTTTAGAAAATTACCGTTATAAATATCAGGTCTAAAGCAATGCATATATATATATATATATATATATATATATATATATATATATATATATATATAATATATATATATATATATATATATATATATATATATATATATATATTTAGTATGTCAAATACAACTATGTAGTGAATTAGTAGTGTAAATAATAACTAAATTTTTTTATTTACGAGGATCCAAAAAAACTTGATATTATTTCTTAATTTGAATTCTTTAAAAACTTTCAATTGTAAATATTGGAGGTAAATCAAAACACGTAAATCTGATATTGGGAAGGCCAGATGTCATGTTGGCAGCACTCAGCACAAAGTGGTACAGGACAAAACAACACTTACATCAAGAACATGGATCCACTGAAAAGTGTTAATTATAAGGATAAAAAATTCTGGGTATGCGGTTCAATAATAATAACTCATCTGGTGAATGCCTAAATCATTTATCTCTAATATTTTTTAAGGAAAAATTCAGTCACTGGGTGCTGAGGGCACCCTGCCGAAAGGCTTATAATTTTAAATGAATTCACCGTAGTTGTAACATATAAACTATATGTAATGACAAACTTTGGAACAAGCAAAACGATTGAACATGTATTTTTAACATTTTCTCAGAGAATTTGAGACCACAATTGCTTTTTCATAACTATGATGTAATATGGATAATGAAAACTCTAAGTTTAAACAAATTGAGCAAGGATCTTAAGTGTACGTGCACTTATGAATATCAAACACATGAATATTGAAATTAGTCTTTGTATTTACTTAAAATCTCTCTTTGTCTCTATATATATATGTTTATATTTCTTCTTATATACAGAAGGTTTGCAGAGCAGTAGATCTTTTTACTATACGAAGAAGAGTTGTGTATGTATGTATATTTGTATGTATGTGTGTGTGTGTATAAATACACATACATATATATATGTATGTATGTATGCGTATGTGTGTGCGTGTGTGTGTTGGAGGCAGGGGCGAAGTCAGGAAATTAAGAGAGGGAGGTCGGAATTTATCCGACTTCTTTGAGTGGACGACGGAATGGAATTGATACAAGGTGATGGTGATGGTGGTTGTGGTTAAGTAACATCGTTTCCACCTTCTTCATTCAATGGCGAGTTTTCGGATTTCGATCTTGAAGGTAACGACGAGTATTCCTTACCTTTCTTTTTGAAATATCTATGCATTTTTGCCTGCAATTAAAATTAAACATATAAATCAAATATTTACCAATGATTAATTAGCATACAAGTCACAAGATAAAACGACCAAAACTACTACAATTGCATCCACCAATTGAAATCCAACAATTGCATCCAACAATTCAAATAAATGGCAAAACCCTAGAATCAAGCAAAGCAAACCCAAAACCTACCCACGGTGTCTTCTTCAAGCCTCAAATATGAGAATTAAAATCAAAGTATCAAACTAATCTACAAATTCATATTTAACCTACAATTGAAATAAAACCTACAAATTGAGATTTGAGAACTCACAAATTTGGATAGAGATGTGAGGCTGTGAGGGCCTTGTTGCGCTGCGCAAACAGCAAATCCGTCTGCAGCGGGTGGTGGACGGTGAGTCGGCGACACGGTGCAGGTGGCAGGTGGGCCAGTGGCCAGTGGGGTGAGTTGGGTCTGGGCAGTGGAGTAGCGAAAATTTGAAGGTCGAAGGAGACAGCTGGCCTCACGACCTCAAACGCGAAAGGGCACTGGTTTTAAAAACAAAAACAACAAAAAAAGTTGGGAAAATATGTGGGAAGAAGGAGGTTTAAACCGCCATTGCAGATTTCATGTTTATTTTCAACAAATATGGTACATTTACTTAACTTTAAATTTTTTAATTTTCTGACATATATATAATTTTTTTATCGAGAGGGGGGTCGGGTGACCCCACTGACCCCCCTTGGCTACGCCCCTGGTTGGAGGGGGTGTAAATGCAATCAAGGATCCCCTACAAACAATTTATAAAGACGAAAGGTTCAGGAAGGTGAAAGACCCAGTCATTTTTGTGCAAAGTTAAAATTCATTTGTCAGATATAAGTAATTCATTTTTTTTAATGAGCACAATATACTCTTCTCAAATTTGAATTCTTTATTGATTTAGTTGCTCTTTTTTCATTATTTAGGAACTATGAAGAGAGTAATATTGTCAAGCTATTTTGCGAAATGAATTTCATCCGTATGAAATGTAATTTCATTTCAATGAACCTTTTTTGGGGGGGTCAATAGAAGCACAATTTTGGCCATGCTTATTTGTTTTTTAATTATTAAGAATGTGTGTTTGAAAATTTTAATTAATTAGCAATTGTGGAGATTAATTTTATTACAACAAATATCTATAAAAATTAAATATAAAATGAAATTACAATATAAAATTTTATTCGTAACAAGATAGATGTCAACTAAATGTACAAACCATGATACGATAATTACCATGCATATAAGATTCTACATGGCGTGGCTTGTAATTAGCTGGGAGATATTAGTGAAGTTAGGCCCTATTCTTTTCGTAGATAAATTTTAAAATACCAACCTCAATTTGCTTCGACCTACTTCAACCTATTTCAACTCACTTTTACTATTTTAACCAAGTTTAATTTATCACATAAAAAAATTTAACCCACTTCAACCTCTTTCAATTTATTTTAACTCACTTTAACTTATTTTAACCTACTTCACTCTTTTATCTATCTCAATTTACCCACGAAAAGAACACACACTTAGTGCCTGTAGTTTCGTACTAAAAAAACTCAATGAAATGTGGATCGGCCCTGAGCCAAAATGGTAAAATGTCAGAACTTACCCACGTAAACTTAATTTCACAGGCCTACAGGTCGATAGTTTTCAAAATTTCATGGGCTATCCTAAAAACGTACCCCACCCAAATCCTGACACAGTCATTGAAGCAGATCAAATTGTCAGCACCTGTGCTTTATGGACACTGACATGGCATTATGGGTATGACATGATACAGCCACAAGACATCTTTAGTTTTCAAATAATTAGGATAAAGACACGGTATGAACAAAGCAATTAGAATTTTTTAGTATGGGTCCGTGTGATATACAGTGTGCCGTAAAATTAATGTTGATTTGCTAAAAGACTTTAGTCGATTGTAATTCGACCATTTGTAGGTTGGAAATGTTATCGCTTTATAACCCCAAAAAAGCGTATTTACCGTATTAATAAACTAATGTCACTGGATAATCATTAATTGTTGTTTTATATGACAATGTTACATACATGGCTTACATCAAAAGCCGAAAATATAAGTACAGGCCACAAATATGGCAAATACATTATTTGGTAGTTTTGCAATATACGAATTAAAGCATCAAATAAACGAAAATAAGAACAACCAGTTTTAGAGCTAAGAAGATGTAATTAGAGACAATATCACGCACAAACACAATTCAAAATTATTGCGAACGAATGAACCTAATATTGACTTTATCTGATTTTGACTAAGATCGATGCAAGTCTATCACCTTAAGGTGTGTACATTTGCTAGGATTTTATTCATTGGAAGACACACACTTGCACTATATTTTCTTATCCAGTTGTTGTTTATCAGATAGACATCCCATACACATGTCTTCCATGTCTTCACTCATATTTTAAACCAATTGATATATTGATCATTTCATCGAAAAAAATGGAATTCAAAATGTGAGAATTAAAGAGTAACTTGGAGCAAAAACGTACAAAAGCAATCACATAGCAAATCACAATGTTTTTTTGGAGGGAGGGGAGGGGAGGGGAGGGCTACTGTGATAGGGTGCAAGGAAATTTATACATCAAAATAATCACATTTTTTGGTCATTTGTGGGCTTTAAAAAAAGAAGATACAATAAAGTAATTGGTCTAGTGCATGAATATAAACATAGCATCTAATCACCTCATCTAGATCAAAACATATGTCAAGATGTTGTATTCAAATACTATTACTCTCTTAGCATGATTCTAAGTAATAACATTTGCGCACAATATGCAAATACCTAAATAGAATTCTTAAAGAAAACAACCCTTACATGTCAACCCAAATTCAACTTGAACGAAGCAATTCTTAAACCTTGGCTATATAATTTTTACATTTTTTATTATTGGTGGGCTTAAAACAAAGAAGGTACAATACAACAATTGGTCCAGTATAAAATAGCATGTAACCACCTCATCTAGATCAAACCATATATAAACATGGTGTGCACGAACACTACCACTCCCTTAACATGATTCTAAGTAAAATGAACGAAACAATTCACAAAACATTGGCTACATACTTTTTACATCCAACTTGAACTCACAGTGAACCTTTGACATGGATTTCAAAGGAATAGTGACAACTGACAATATTTAGGAAACAAATTCACAAACCTCAAGTTCAGTAAAATGATCCATAGGATATCGGGTCAGGGGGGAGTGTGGGAGGCACAAGCATATGACCTCCTGAGGTCATGAGAAGAAGTTGAACTTAGTCTACCATGTCTTTCCCAATGATGAGCACTGTCTTCTCCTTCAACCTCCTTCAAGTTCAATTTTATTAATCCATCAGAACTGAAGAGGCTTTGTTATAATCTCCAAGGATAAATTGTATAAGCTTCACATCCTGGCTCAACTTTACAATCATCCAACTTGCTCTCCTAACAAAGTTGAAGTTCATTGGGCAAATCATTCTTGCAAGGATGACTACGAATAGAAATTTGTTGTTCTATTAAAAAAGGAAGAGAGACAATTAATGTAGGACAATCAATTAATAAACTTTTGAGGTCCACGGCCAAGCAAAGAGGAGATAACTTCCTAGCACCATCCTTAGAATACATCAAGGTTGAAACTCATAATTGAAATGCATCAGAGCTATGAATGGATCAACAGTGGAGAATGTAGAATCATGCACACCAAGTCCTATACAAATCTGGATTCAATTTTGCAATAACTAAACCAAAATTTTTCAATCAAAGAGGTAAGCCACTGCATTAAGATGGCGGTCTACTAATACCACATAGAATAACAACAAAGAATTTTATGGACCAAAAAAAATTTTTAATGATGACTAACACTTATGAACTGTACTTTCACTTGCTCCTGCTGTGAATTCTCCTATCCATTTTATTCTACTGATATGGAGGACAATTTACCACATCGAAACAGCAATATTTAAAGAATATTAGAGACCAAAGAAGGGGTAGAAGCAATGCGCTCAATTGCTTATCAACAATATAGAGCACTTCAAAATGCAAACGATCATTCTTAGTCTCCGAAAAGGAAAACAAAGGGTTACTCTTGAAAGCTAGGAATAAAATCCCTTTGGTATGGTTCTAAGAATGACATTCCTTACTTTGATACAGTGCCTAAGTAGTCAATGAATATCAATACAACAGTTGTACTTGTTAGCCCAGTATCACCAGTTATTGACATTAGAAATTCTAGATCATACAACAATGGTAACCAATAATAACTGGTAATGAAGCCAATGCTAAAGCCACAAGACTAACACTGAATACATTGCCACCTTTTAAAATACTGCATTTTAACCTATATTTACTAAGATGTCCATCAAAAGACTAAAAGTAACATTAGTGTTACATTACTAAATTTCTTTCACCTTCAAAGAAAATATAGATACAAGAAAAAAAATTAAAAAATAGCAAAACCCAAGTATCATAGGACAACTTAATATCCTTATAAACTCTACAAACATAAACCATGAATTTTAATCCTAATAGATCAGAAAGAAAATAACCAAGCCAACATTATTCACATGACGGGTCCGAAAAACCTTAGACACTTGCGGGGATTGCCATATATTGTGCTCAATCTCATAATGGAAACCCATACCAAAAAATTGGAGAAAAAACGCACGGAAATAAAGAGAATAGAAAAGAGGATGCTATTTAATTCTAGTGAATACCAATGAAACAAATTCAAAATCAACATAACCCAATAAGTAGGTTGTATGAAAAATATTTCCAAAAACCAACAACACAAATTATAAACTGATAAACTTAATATTCAAATAGAAACCGTGTTGTTATTAGTCCTATTGTACAACCTGGATCAATCTGTCACAAACAAACCACAAATTAATACTTTGTTCCAAAATTAAAATTTAATATCGTACATGGCATAGTTATCCTGGGTTACTATCATTTCTTTATAGTATTAGAGACTGATCAAGGGAGGTTGAGGGGAGGATTGATAAACCTAATCGTGGTTGCTAAACTTAATCATCCTCAAACACAAAAATTGACATTTGAAAATAAATTAGGGCCTAAAAAGATTGAAATTTCTCAGGATAATATCAAAATTTTGAAATTCAAAGAAAATTAAAACAAAAATTGAAGTGAAACCCACCCGGTTGTGATGAAGATTAGCCTGAGGGTGCACCTGGTGACCAGCAAAATGTACTTAGAGATCTACCATAATTCGATAGCGTCAACAAAGAAGAAGACTAAGGTAAACATCATCTCAATTTCCATGATATGCAATTTGGGTGATGAAACGGGTGGAGCAGTTTGGATGAAAAAAGGAGAAGAAAGAAGAAAGAAGTTCGATTTACTCAACAGAGATATAGCGAAAGAGAGGAAATTGGGAGTTGCATTTCCATAGTGGCTTGCCCCAATAACTAAAGAGATAACTGATCGTCAGTTGCAAGAAAATTGGGTAGCAATACAGAGTTTTGAGATAAGAAGGCAGGGGATTGGTGAGATGAAAAAGAAAGATCCAAAATCTATAGGGAAAAAAATCATCACCAAATAAATAAAAGAAATATAATGGTTACTAAACACAAACTAATCTTCATGGGCTGATTGAAGTTATATCCTAAGACCAGCCATTATGGTGCCATAGTATCCTCCTCTACTCCATCTTTTGAAACATGTACATTGAAAATGTGACCAAGGATCTTAATAGAGTTGAGTCCTTGACCACCCCTCCCCACCCCCCTACTCAAAAAAAGAAAAAACCCAAAAGTAGAAAATGTTGGCATTCACATTGAAATAGAGCAAACTGAGATAACGTGATGGGAATCCTATTTCAGTCATAAAATTCAAATATTTAACAATTAGTAAATATGTTACCTTGATGGTTTTAGTGCTATCCATGTTAGGACTGAGAGGATAAAGGTCATAAAGATCTGCGAATGAAAAAGTTATATCAATAGATTAATTTTATTAACAATGTAAGTATATTCGTCAACCACAGTGAGCAATATCAACATCATACCTTGTGATTAGAAAGTCATATTTTACCAAAGTGCATTTGGCCCAATAGTTATCAAGGCCTCCTTAAAGATTTTCACTCTTGGTTTCTAATAGCAATTCCCTGTAAGCACATACCTTACAAAAGGGTTGAGGGAAACAAAAACTAGATTTGTGTTGACCAGTATATCTACCTTGTCCATTCTAGTGACAATTCCCTATAAACACATCAGACACAAATATAAAAATGTCAATGGAATACTTTAATGCTCGGCCAGCATGCCATGATTTAATACCAAACATACTACAACCATAACTTTTCTAATTTGATCTCATAAACAACTCTGGCATACTTAAGTTTGAATTACTGATATAGTCCTACATTAGATTCTCCCCATCCTACAACCCCTTCCCCCACCCACCCCCCCAAACCAAAAAAAAAAGATTTAGAAAAGGGAATTATGGGGTGATAAGTAATAGAGATCATGGAAGTGCAGAGTTTGTTTTAAACCTGGGAACTTCAAGGAGCCACACAATTTTATTTATTTTTTTTTGAAGAGAAAAAATGAAGACGAAAAAGGCTTACCTATGATGCAGAAGATCAGTGGACATGAAGAGGGTGTCGTGGCCTCCATGCTTGTCGCCATAGCATTCATACTTGCTTTCTCTAATATTCTCCCAGTATGACTGCGTCACACAAAACCCACCACAAATTAGTCAAAATAAAATTGGAAAATTTATCTTGCACATAGTTAAAATCACCTATTAAAGAAAACTAGGGGGAAAAACAACCAAGAAGTGATTTGTAGGTGCAAATATTTTCCATATCGATCAATATTTACAGGGGAAATTCAAATGTCTGCTTTCAAGGAGGAGGAGAGAGAGTACGGTGTGGAGAGAGAATGAAATGTGAAGAAAACGAAAAGGCAGAGACGTGGATAGTTCTACCCATCTGTAGACTTGTGGATAGTTGTGCCAATCTGTAGGCTCCTCAGAGACATGGAGACGTGAACTAAAACTGTAAAAGTAATTTGTCTTTTTCACCACTTGAAGAAAATACTTTTATTGTGCTTTAATCAACTGTAGATCACACATTTGCTCAATTTAATCAACGACTGAAAGTTTGCAAAGCTCTAAAATTCACTCTTAGTGCAGCAAATTAATGAGAATTAAGAAAATGACAGTTATCTAATAATTACTACTATATATAATATAGATTTTTTAATTAATTTATTTTTTTCTTGGCAAATCCTACGATAATTATTAAAAACAGTCACAATCCAACAGTTGAAAAACTCTATTTTTTAAAATTTAGATAAATAGTAGGTCCCACAAGATTGCTATTATGTTTATAATATAATATAGAACATAGATATAGATAGTAATATAACTGATTATAATAAAGTATTTGAATGTCCGTAATAAATGTTAATATTCAATTTCCATCTTTACTAACCTTTTTCTTAAATTTTAGCTTGTTTCTGGTGACACTAAATCCACTATGCAAAATTTATTTAAAAAAAGATAAAATAAAATCTCATAAATTATTTTCATGATAAGTCAAAATATAAGAGCTGGGGTGGAGAAGTCCTTTTGGGGTAGGTTAGTTATTGACGTAATAAGATAGGAATGTAGGACGTTGAAGAGACCTTTTAGTGCTAGTAATTTTTTTGTTCAGTTTTGTAATTATTTTAATCGAACAAAATAGTTATTTCAACGGCTTGGATTAAATAGATAAATTAATTTGACGGTAAGGATCATGCTAATCTTCGCAAATCACTCTCGTTGCACCATTCTAGAGTTTCATAAAGATTGCTATTATAATAGTCTAGATAAAATTAAATTCAAAAATGTCAACTTTACAAAGTGTTTTTGTTTTTATCGGACACCATTCGATGCCCTGCACATTTAAAAATCTGTTTGGTATATAATGTGAAAATAATTATAAGTTTTAGTAAGAATATTCATGAATCTAAATTTTAGAATGCATATTTATTTTCATATTATGTATCAACTAGATTTATCAAAAGTATAAGGGTACCAAATAGAATTACCCTATTTTTAAATATATAATTGGACCAAAGACATAAAGTCAAATAAAAATGCATGTAAACTAGTCTAATTATAGAAAATGAAAAATAGAATCTTTAGTCTAAGATTACATTGATAATTAAGAGCTGAAACTTGAAAACATGATTCGACAATAATAGGCGTTCTTAAAATAGAAGCAAGATTTAGTTATATTAACTGTATAATTCGGTCAATAATAAAACAAATGAACAACAAGAAAATCATTCACTCATGTGTGACATGGCTAACTCCACTTGTTCAAAACGCAAGACCGGCACCTTTTTAAAATTTTGGATCTTTTTTCAATTTTTGGCACATCACATTCATGTCGATGTTATGTTAGTGTCTAACACGTGTCCAACACAAGATACAATACTAGCAAGAAGTGTCCACCGTCAAGATAACGACCTTGCTTTCAATTAATTGTAGCCAATATGCCAAATATCCAACAAAACAACTTGAAAACAATGACACGTCACGGCAAAGAAATCCACAAACAATCAAACAAACGTATCAAAAACTCAGCAAAACTACGATATGCATCATGAATACAAGATGGTAGTGGCTACAAAATTCCCTGTTACCATGTCTGGGGTGTCAGAGAGATCATTCGTCCAAGTTTTGGGGCAAACTGTAACTCGCCATTTGATGGGGTGAGACAGACATCAGGATTAGAGGTTACTGTTCAAAAACAATGCTATCTCTCCACACCCATAGGTTCCATACTATGGCAAACAAGGTAGTAATTCATAGTTTCTTCATGAAATTTGTTTGCAAATCTTTTACTAATTTAGCTTTCATAGAGTTATGTTAGTTATGGCACTCTAAAGTTCAATAGCTATGGCTTGGCATATATGCCAAGAAATTTGACAATTTACCAGCAGGTGATCAATGTCCTCACCATTATGTGAGCCAGAGCTGTATTCATTTGCTAACTAAGGTTGAATCCCTCTCTTAGAGCGGTAATCCCTTGTGTAGAGTTTGCCAAGCAAAGCTAACCACATCACGAATTCAACCTTTGGAGGCACCACGTTCATCCAAACACTGCACATACTAGCTTATCAACCATAGCTGCTTAATTTTCCAATGTGGATGCCTTGTTTATTAGAGATCTAATTGATCTGGATAGTATGAGATCTCGTGTGGGCCCCATATGTGCGACTATGGGCCGGACCAAGCAGGGTGCACCGAGTCCTAGCGGGATCCTTAGGTCCCTCTTTAGAAGCGCAATGGAACAAACAATCTAGCGGCCCATTAGGGAAGCTTCAACGTGAATTACTATTTTGCCCCCTTGCTACTGGGCTATAAATACCCCTACCTACCTCGGAAAAGGGTGTTCGCTTTCTAGCATATTCTCTTATTCATAATAAATTTCTCTCTTTTCTACTATGTCTTTTACTGGGACCCCCCACTAACTTGATCGCCGGAGAAGCGATCTCGGGATTTCAACCCAGGTGCCCTTTTTGTAGGCTCGGTGTTCGAGGGGAGGATCAGCGGGCGTTCCATACGTGCCATCACGTAATCCCGCTCTCATTCCATGTCATCCCCAACAACATCAGAAAGTCCTAAAACAACTTTGGCGCCGTCTATGGGGAGAGAGTGGTGAACAATGATAGTCTGTGAAGCGACACAGGCAAGGTCCCGAAGAGAAAAGAAACCCATGACAGAAGCCTCGGTACTCCCTGAGGTGCAAGACGCCTCAGAGAGCTACCGAGTGAACCCCCGCTCGATCGGGTAACGCCCACCCGAATGGGAGGCGTATGTCACAGTGGATATGTAGACAAAAATTTCAAGCGTGCAATCAATTAGACAAGAAATTGAGCAACAAAGTGAATTTTTTTATATTTATATCAAAGAATGGGTACAATATCTGTATAATTGTTACAAGAACAAATATAATAAATCCTCTGATTCAATCTCCTTGGGTAGATTTGAATAAATTTGATCTTGAGAGACGGCCTAAGAAGCTTAATCTCTATCAAGACATGAGTTTAATCTCAGCGCGTAGACGGCACGTGTTTGGAGTGCTTGTTATCTTCTGCCAGGGAACAGTCTTGAGCTCTTGAGAGTTTTTCTAAAAAAATGCCGACCCTTGAATGAGGGGGTTAACTCCTGTTAAATTAGAGAGTACACAACCACAAGAGGGGGGGTGAATTGTGGTGTCCGATTTTCGCAAGTTGCTAACAAACAGTCTTAGACCCTGTTCGCACAGGTTGTTTCTGAGATAAGCAGAAGCAAAAATCCAACAAAATTGAATGCGGAAATAATGGACACAGGATTTTTACGTGGAAAACACCTCTAGCCCAACTGAGGTTAAAAAACCACGACCTACCTCGTGTAGGATTTAAACACTTCACTAAACGGGCTAATCACGTTATAATAGTAACACACCTTGTTACAACTTGTAACACACGTAACCTGTCTTCCCTAAGACAAGTTACCCCACGTCCAAAATCCCCTTGATTTGGACACACACTCTACTCACTCTTGTGAAAGAAGAATATAAAGGAAAAATACCCTATTACAATGCTTCTCAACTAAGCTAATATAGGATACAATGAAGTCCTAGTATGCCAACTTTGAAAGCTCAATTAATTCACTCACAAAGCTCGGTTTTCTTTTCAAACGTTTTAGCTCATGAACTCAGATTTTTTCTCTTTGAAAACCGATGTCTCCAAGATTGTAAGAAGCCGCCTTTTATAGTGCTTGGAAAACAATTCATCAAATTTTTGGAAACTAAAAAATCTGAAGAATATAGAATCCTTTACCCACAAGGGGTGGAAAAACTATTTCTGAAATTTTTGGAAACTAAAATCCTAGAAAAAATAGAATCCTTTAGCTATAAGGGGTAAGGTGACATGAGCTGAAAAACACTTCCTGAACCGCGTGCATAAGGCGGTGTTCTTTAGCAGCTAGCCCATGTTTTTCTCAACTACCTTATCCACTTGCCAAAAATTGGATATTCTTTTTATTCAAAAAGATTTTGCAAATCCCTTAAGATTTTTGATAACCGTTTTTTAGGGTAAAGAATAAGATACTCCATAGAAAAATCTTTCTTGCAAATCTTTGAAGAAGCTGCTCAAAATCCAAAAGATAAAAATCGTGCAAAGCAGTTTTTCGCAGCTTATTCTGGAAACACCCTGATCGCCCTGTTTCCAGGGTTGTTCTGAAGGGTGATCCGAAATATTTTCCGAAAAGCAAAACCGTTTCCAGTGAGTGGTAAATTAAAACTTTCTAATTGGCATATTAACAAGAGTCTAAAAATATAAAACCAAATCAAATCAAGACATCTTGTTGTAACCACTAGTCATCTTGTAGAACGACTTTGCTGCAAACACTTCACAGAATATGCTTCAAACACCGCACGGAACCTGTTTGTCACAGCTGCACATATCTTATGTTTCAAACACTTCTCAGGATATGCTTCAAAACACCTCACAGAACCTGTTCCTCACAGGTGTTCTTACATTGCTGACTTGAGTACCTGTTCTTGATAAACCATTAGTCAAGCAGTTTTAATACATTGAGAACAGCAGTAAGGTCCTGTTTGGAAAGCCTGTTTGGAGCAACAACAACAACACTTGGATTTGTTATCATCAAAACTTTATACATTCTAACAAATTCCCCCTTTTTGATGATGACAAACCAAGTGACCATATTGACTTTCAAGGGCAATTTAAGTGATTTGTACCAATTATTCAAATTCACATGAAGCAGTTAGTATCGAAAAGATTATAAGAAAATTAACTCGTCCATGGCAGAACTAAAACAATATTGGTCAACCTATCTTCCCCCTTTTGGCATCATTAAAAAGTAGGGGCGAACAGTCAAACAGAGGGTGTTTGCTATCACCACCACTTGGGTAATGGAGGAAAGTCAACAGGCGATATACTCAAGTGTTTTGGTACGGTAATGAGATTGGCCATCCTAGTCACACACAAGCAACTCACAACAGAAAGCAAGCAAGGCAAAGTCAATCAAAAAACAAGATAACCTATCATTCACCAAACGAGTGCAACAGAAGGTATAAACTAGCAAGAGAAGTGAGAAGTGAGAACAGGCTATGAGGACAACAGATGGGAACAGCTCATGAGGGGTGTTTAAGGAGCAGAAGGAGAAAATTTTACTGAAAGTGAAGAGAGAAGGGCGAGGAGATCTGCATGGCGTTTTGCATTTAAAGCTTTTTTCTCGTCCAGGGCAGCCTTTACAGCGTTAAGCTTAGTACTGAGGCGAGAGTTTTCTTCCAAAGCAGCCTCAAGCTTGGTTGAGGAACTGCCAGGAACAGGAGGACGGGGTGTTCTGGTCCCCTGTTCTGAGGCAGACCCCTCAATCAAAGCATACCCACACCCCATAAGGGTGTTACTCCCGATCTCATCAATGAACTGAGCGCCCACCTTCTTCTGCAGTGTCACCCCAAAGTGCTCAAACACACTAGTCAGAAAGAAGCCGTATCCCAGGTCATGTTCCCTAGAGGTGTTTGCAATTCTTGCAATATGTCGAATCATGATGGCAGGAAGGTTAATTTGCACTTCCGTGTCCATCAGATCCATCAAACACTAATCCATGGCATCAGCAAGATTGCGACCCTGGCCCCTGGGGATGACATTCTTGATGATAAACCAGAATATCAATTGATGGAGCGATGTCATGTCCCCTTTCTTCACGGACTTGGGTGTTTGGAGGCTTGATTGCTGGCTAAATTTCTGGGAGAGCTCCAGCAGCCTGGCTGTCCCTAGAATAGTCTTGTCTTCTCTCACATATATATCAAAGCCTGTGGAGGGAATCCCCAGAATGTCCCCTAATATCTTCGCATCAAAGCGAAGCTGCTTCCCATTAACAATACTTGTCACCACTCCTTCGGTGACAGTGCAGTTGGCATAGAACTCTGCCAACTCATGTACAGAACACCCCAACTGGGTGTTTGTAAACAACTCATACCACCCCTGTGCATGCAGCTTGTGCAGAAACACCCCCAGTCCCTGTTCCTCAAAATATTTGACCTTTATAATTTTGCCCCTGACAACCCGTCTCTGAAGCAATTGGGTCAGTTTGGCTGAGATTGCAGACGGGGTAGATTTCTTGGCTCGTTTAGGTTGGGGCTTAGTAGGAGGGTCTTGGGTAGAGGCATGTTTGAGGGAGGCTTTTCTCTTGGGAGTTTTGAGGGGTGATGGTTTTGGTGTAGGAAGAGGCTTATTCTCTGAGGACTCTGAGAACACGGGCGTGCCCTGTTTTAAGGCAGTGTTCTCAGTGTCGCTATCTGATGAAGGCTCAGAGGAGGAATCAATCTCCTCAATAACAGGGGCTGACTGTTTGGCAGGACAAGGCGTGGATTGGAAAGTAATTCGGGCTGATTTTCGAGTTGGCCTGTTTGTGGGTTTGGACGAAGAGTGGATTTGTGGTTTTGGTTTGACAGGGGGTTCACTTTTTGAGGGCTCTTCAGTCTGGCCGCTTTTAGGCCTTGATGGTGGTCGTGTTCTTGGCATTCTAGTACGCCTAGCCACAATTTTGTACCGTTTGCGTTTCTCACCGGTTGGTGGTACCGGTGTGGCTTGTTCAGTTTTGGCAGGGGCCTCCTCCAGTTGACCACTACTTCCCCCTTCTTCTCTTGACAAATCCTCCCCTAGGTTCTCCTTAAAAACTTCTGGCCCTGTTTCTGACCCTGTTTCCTTCCACGAGGGCCGTCAGAAATTGTGTAGGTGCAAACAGGGCTGTGGCTGTTTACAAGGCTGTGCCCTGTGTCTGGTTGCCCTGGGTCAAGGTCGAGGAGCTCTCGAAGCTAATGGGGAACGCCATTTTTCAGAGGAAGGAGAGAGATTAGGGTTTCTTGAACAGAGTTTCAAAGCAAGAGAGTTTCGGTGGAGGTGAGAGATTGAGCAAGAGCTTTAAAGGGAGAGAGAGACGTGCGAAATCTTTAAAAGATTTTGCCCGTTTTTGCAACGGACTTTAGCATTTATTGCGCACGCCTCGGGAAGAGATTAGTAGTTTTTCAATTTATTGCACACATTTGACAAACAAGAGGCGTACCTGTTCCTGATGCTTGTTCTTGAGGTTACTTGCTCGGTAACATTGGACAATAAGGGCAATCTCATTAGACCTCAACGAGTGTCAGCAAGTTGCAAACCTCACATATGCTAAACATAGCACACAAGTTGATTGCAAACAAAAATTTAACATGTTGTACCCGTCACTTTTAAATTTTGCAAACAGGGAGAGAGAACAGGTTGGTCAGGTTGTTCTAATTAAGCCTAGTTCGAGTCTATTCCTTTCAAATTGTTCTCTACTCAATGCCTTTGTGAATATATCAGCAATTTGATTTTCAGTGGCACAAAAATTCATTGAGATTGCTCCTTTGTCAACATTGTCTCTTAGAAAATGATGACGAATGTCAATATGTTTTGTTCTTTTGTGTTGACATGGATTTTTGGCAATGTTAATTGCACTTGTATTGTCACAATAAATAGGAATGCATCCTATGTCAACACAAAAGTCCTTGAGTTGTTGTCTTATCCATAATAACTGAGCACAACAAGATGCAGCTGCCACATACTCAGCTTCTGCTGTGGACAAGGCAACAGAGAGTTGTTTCTTGGTTGCCCAAGATACCAAACAAGGTCCAAGAAAGTGAGCCATACCTGAGGTGCTTTTTCTATCAACCAAGAAACCTGCATAATCAGCATCAGCATACCCAACAAGATAGAAGTTGCGCCCTCTAGGATACCATAAGGCTAGATCAAGTGTATGTTTTAAGTATCTTAAAATCCTTTTTACAGCCTTAAGATGAGTTTCTTTAGGGTTAGACTGAAAACGTGCACATAGACTAACACTGAAAACAATGTCAGGTCTACTAGCCGTCAGGTATAGGAGTGACCCTATCATACCCCTATAGGATTTCTCCTCAACTGAGGAACTACCATCATCCATTACTAACCTGGTTGAGGGAGAGATGGGAGTATCAATGGGCTTGGCCGACTCCATCTTAAAACGCTTAAGTAACTCTCTGATATACTTTTGTTGATGGATCATGGTGCCGTTTGAAGTTTGCTTGATTTGCAAGCCTAGAAAGAAATTAAGCTCACCCATCATGCTCATTTCAAACTCACTCCCCATCATTTTTGAAAATTCATTGCACAAATCATGATGAGTTGCACCAAATATGATGTCATCGACATATACTTGGACAATCAACAAATGTTCCCCCTTAGATTTTAGAAACAAGGTATTGTCTACCTTGCCTCTTGTAAAACCATTTTCTAATAAAAAGCTTGACAACCGCTCATACCAAGCTCTAGGGGCTTGTTTTAAACCATAAAGTGCTTTGTCAAGTTTGAAAACATAGTTAGGAAATTCATTACTTTCAAAACCAGGGGGTTGTTTGACATACACTTCCTCTTTAAGGTACCCATTTAGAAACGCACTTTTAACATCCATTTGATATAACTTGATCTCCATGTGGGCTGCAAAAGCTATCAAGATTCGAATGGCTTCCATCCTTGCAACAGGTGCAAAAGTCTCTTCATAATCAATTCCCTCTTCTTGGTTGTAGCCTTGAACCACCAGTCGGGCCTTATTCCTAGTGACTGTTCCGCACTCATCTAGCTTGTTATGGAACACCCACTTGGTTCCAATGATTGTTCTATCCTCTAGCCGTGGCACAAGGTGCCATACCTTGTTTCTTTCAAACTGATGGAGTTCTTCTTGCATGGCTGTGACCCAATCTGAATCTGCAAGAGCTTCATTAATATTCTTAGGCTCAATTTTTGAGAGAAAAGCATAGAAAGCACAGAAATTTTTAAGCCTAGATCTAGTTTGAACTCCTGCATTAATATCAGACAAAATTTGATCAAGAGGATGTGAACTTTGGTATTTCCATGATCGTGGTGAAAGTGGGTTCACAGATATGCTCTCTATCCTAGCTGGAATACTTGGCGAAACAAGGTTCAGGTCCTGTTTCCAAGCCTGTTTGGGAGCCTGTTCCTGAAATTATCTCAGAAGGGTTCGGCTGATGTTGTCCCGAATAGGGTTCCACCTTGTTTCCCCCTGTTTGGTTCACACCCTGCCTACCTTCCTGAAGAACAGCTTCAGGCCTTGATCTCTCAGGTTGATCCTTACCTGGTTCATCTTGAAGCAGCATGTCTTTTTTAACAAGACCTAGTTCGAGGTCTTCCTCCTGTGCATCATTCTCACTTAGAGAGTTAGTTTCATCAAAAAGCACATGCACACTTTCTTCAACACACAAGGTGCTCTTATTAAACACTTTGTATGCCTTACTATGTGAGGAGTAACCGAGGAATATTGCCTCGTCACTCCTTGGATCAAATTTCCCTAAGGCATCCTTTCCATTATTATGCACAAAACATTTACACCCAAAAACTCCCAAATGCAAAATATTTGGTTTTCTTCCTTTGAGGATCTTATAAGGAGTTTTGTTAAGAATAGGTCTAATCATGCATCTATTTATAATGTAACATGATGTGTTTAAAGCTTCAGCCCAAAAATTTCTAGGAAGACCACTAGCAACAAGCATTGTTCTAGTCATGTCCTCTAGAGTACGATTTTTGCGCTCTACCACCCCGTTCTGTTGGGGTGTTCTTGGAGCTGAAAAATTGTGATCAACACCATGCTTATTACAATAGTCAATAAAGCTCGAATTTTCAAATTCTGTACCATGGTCAGACCTTATGCATACCAAAGAGTGTTCTACTCTCTTTTCAGTCTTTGTAATGAAAGCAAGAAATTTTTCAAAAGTTTCATCTTTAGAAGCCAAAAACAAAGTCCAAGTGAAACGAGAGTAGTCATCCACTATCACAAGCACATACCTCTTGCCACCTCGGCTCATGATCCTCATTGGACCACATAGATCCATATGTATTAATTCAAGGGGTCGAGTAGTGCTTATACACTTTTTAGACTTAAATGAATTTTTGACTTGTTTGCCTTTGGCACATGCATCACATACCTTGTCATCATTGAATTTGATGGAAGGTAAGCCAACTACTAAATCTTTGGTTACAAGTTTGTTCAAAAGAGAGTGGCTTGCATGACCTAGTCTTTTGTGCCAAAGCATAACATCATCTTTTAAGGCACTCAAACAAGTCAAATTATTTTGGGGAAGAGTAGAAATACATACTTTATAAACATTTTTGTGTCGCTTTCCCCTCAACAAAACATCTCCTGTGTTCATGTTTTCAACCAAGCAACGTATTGGAGAGAACACTACTAAGTTGTCTTTGTCACACAGTTGGGACACACTTAGCAAGTTGTGTTTTAAACCATCCACAAAATAAACATTGTCAATTGAATGGGAGAGTGACTCACCTATCTTACCTATACCGACAATTGTCCTAGATTTGCCGTTTCCAAATGCTACACTCCCCCCTTCTGATGCTGTAAGTGAGAGAAAATTGAATTTTTCACCAGTCATATGCCTCGAACACCCACTGTCAACATACTACAGCTGCCTATTCCCTAGACTGTTTACTGCACTGTTTGCTGGGTTGTTTGCTGGGTTGTTCTCTCTCACTTTAGCCTGCAAAACAAATTAAGGGTTAGTTTTGGGAACTCAGATCCACTTGGGTCCCATTCCTTTAGACGTGTAAATCTCATCTTTCCTAACCCACATTTGTTTTACATGCACTGAGTTCTTTTTAATGGCATACTTTCTTATAGGACAAGCATATCGATAATGCCCCGTTTTACCACAATGAAAACAAACAATATTTTCAGGTAATCCCACATATTTGTTATTCACTGGGTAGGTCATCTTAGGCACAAAACCTAGTCCTCTTCTATTTTGACTATGATGAGTGTTTAACCATTCCAACGCCCTTGAGGACCTGTTCCAGAGCTTGTTTGTGGCAAGGTTCGATTCTAAGTGTTTTATTTTTTCAAGCAAGTTTCTTTTTTCTTCCAGCAAAGACTCGACCTTACCTTTTAAGTCAAGAGATTCTTTTTCTAGCTCAGTCAGTTTAGTAGAACAAGTCTCTTCTTTCATGAGTAGAGTTTCTTTAAGCACATTGATGTTTTCATGCAAGGCAAGAGTCTCTTTGTCAACTTCAAGCTTTTCTAATTTAAGGGTTTCATTTTCAAGTTCTAAATCTCGAACATCCCCTTTTAATTCAGCACATATATCCATTATATTGTACACTAATTTCTCAAGAGTTGATTTATTTAGACCACGTACCTTGTTCTTGAGTTGAGTCAGACTATCCGTTGACCCATCATCTGAATCAGTGTCACTTCTTGCCATGAGTGCTACATCAGCTTCCCCAGCTTCAGACCCTTCCTCATCCTCACTTGAATCTCCCCAGGCCGCGAGCATAGCTTTTGAGAACCTTTTCGCTGAGCTGCTTACACCCTGTTTCCTCCCCTGTTTTCTGGGGTGTTCGGGTTCTTGTTCTTCCTTGTGCAGTGGGCAGTTTCTCACAATGTGGTCCAGCTTACCACACTTGAAACACCCAGTGAACTGTTCCCGAGGGGTGTTCCTGGCTTTGCCGAAGTCCTTCCTTTTGATGTTTTCTTTGACTTTCTTGAAGAACTTCTTAAATTTTTGAGTCATCATGGCAATCTCCTCCTCCTCAGAATCAGAATCATCTTCTAAGGCCTTTAGTGCAAGACCTCGTTCTCTCTTTGTCTCATCTTTCTGTTGAGAATATTTCCTAAGTTCATATGTTTGGAGGTTTCCAATCAGCTCATCTAGGGTGATCTTGTTCATGTCCTTAGCTTCTTGGATGGCTGTTACTTTTGCTTCCCAAGAATGAGGTAAAATTCTTAGGATCTTCCTTACCAATTCTCCAGTGGTGAAGGATTTTTCCAAGGATTTCAACTCATTCGTTATGTGAGTGAAGCGAGTGTACATGTCCATCACACTTTCCCGATCACCCATCTCGAACAGCTCATACTTTCTCATAAGCAATTCAATCCGGGATTGCTTTACTTGATTGGTCCCTTCGTGAGCTACTTGCAAAGCATCCCAGATTTCTTTGGCCGACTCACATTCAGATATGCGAGTATATTCATCAGGACCTAGGCCAAAATATAGGAGTTTCTTGGCCTTGGCATTCTTCTCCATCATCTTGTAATCTTCAGCATTGAACTCCTTAGGCTCCTTGGGGATTGACTTTCCATCTTCAGTTGTTTTCTTAGGGATGAGTGGTCCATGCTTGATGAGCATCCACAACTCATAGTCCTCGGCTTGGATGTAGTTTTCCATCCTATTCTTCCACCAACTATAGTGTTGGCCATTAAAGTATGGTGGACGAGTTATGGATTGACCTTCAAGCATGCCTTGTGGAGTACTCATCTTCAAGGATCTCTCAAAGGTGTTAGCTTTTCAAAGGAGAACCTGCTCTGATACCACTTGTTGAATTAGAGAGTACACAACCACAAGAGGGGGGTGAATTGTGGTGTCCGATTTTCGCAAGTTGCTGACAAACAGTCTTAGACCCTGTTCGCACAGGTTGTTTCTGAGATAAGCAGAAGAGAAAATCCAACAAAATTGAATGCAAAAATAATGGACACAGGATTTTTACGTGGAAAGCACCTCTAGCCCAACTGAGGTTAAAAATCACGACCTACCTCGTGTAGGATTTAAACACTTCACTAAACGGGCTAATCACGTTACAATAGTAACACATCTTGTTACAACTTGTAACACACGTAACCTGTCTTCCCTAAGACAAGTTACCCCACGTCCAAAATCCCCTTGATTTGGACACACACTCTACTCACTCTTGTGAAAGAAGAATATAAAGAAAAATACCCTATTACAATGCTTCTCAACTAAGCTAATATAGGGTACAATGAAGTCCTAGTATGCCAACTTTGAAAGCTCAATTAATTCACTCACAAGGCTCAGTTTTCTTTTTAAACGTTTTAGCTCATGAACTCAGATTTTTTCCTCTCTGAAAACCAATGTCTCCAAGATTTTAAGAAGCCGCCTTTTATAGTGCTTGGAAAACAATTCATCAAATTTTTGGAAACTAAAAAATCTGAAGAATATAGAATCCTTTACCCACAAGGGATGGAAAAACTATTTCTGAAATTTTTGGAAACTAAAATCCTAGAGAAAATAGAATCCTTTAGCTATAAGGGGTAAGGTGACATGAGCTGAAAAACACTTCCTGAACCGCATGCATAAGGCGGTGTTCTTTAGTAGCTAGCCCATGTTTTTCTCAACTACCTTATCCACTTGCCAAAAATTGGATATTCTTTTTATTCAAAAAGATTTTGCAAATCCCTTAAGATTTTTGATAACCGTTTTTTAGGGTAAAGAATAAGATACTCCATAGAAAAATCTTTCTTGCAAATCTTTGAAGAAGCTGCTCAAAATCCAAAAGATAAAAATCGTGCAAAGCAGTTTTTCGCAACTTATTCTGGAAACATCCTGATCGCCCTGTTTCCAGGGTTGTTCTGAAGGGTGATCCGAAATATTTTCCGAAAAGCAAAACCGTTTCCAGTGAGTGGTAAATTAAAACTTTCTAATTGGTATATTAACAAGAGTCTAAAAATATAAAACCAAATCAAATCAAGACATCTTGTTGTAACCACTAGTCATCTTGTAGAACGACTTTGCTGCAAACACTTCATAGAATATGCTTCAAACACCGCACAGAACCTGTTTGTCACAGCTGCACATATCTTATGTTTCAAACACTTCTCAGGATATGCTTCAAAACACCTCACAGAACCTGTTCCTCACAGGTGTTCTTACATTGCTGACTTGAGTACCTGTTCTTGATAAACCATTAGTCAAGCAGTTTTAATACATTGAGAACAGCAGTAAGGTCCTGTTTGGAAAGCCTGTTTGGAGCAACAACAACAACACTTGGATTTGTTATCATCAAAACTTTATACATTCTAACAACTCCCTTTTTATATAGAAGTCGGAGTTGGAGTTTTCCTTCTCGTCTCTATTAAAAGAAGTAATAATTTATTTTCTGCATCATTTATACCACGTGACACTTTTTAATTGGCCGCATACATTTCCAATAAGTATTTAATATTTAACAGAATATCGTAATTAATTTAACATGTGGCATGCTGTAATTGGCCAAAAATAAAAGTATTTATTTCTTTCCGCGTGGCAAGTCTTGATTGACTAGCAAAAATTTGCATTCTACAAATGCCTCCTCAAGAGTTGGCCGAACCCCATGATCTTGGAATATTTGGTGTGGACGGGTCTCGAAATTTGAATGCAGAGATCTACACAACCCTCGCTATGTAGTACCCGGGGCGAAATTCTTGACTTGATAGGGTCTTCAATAAAAGTTACGAACCAATTTATTGGTCATCTTTTTTTTTCCCTTATCTTTTTTTCCACTCAAATTGAATACATCAATATATTTGATTGATATACTCAAATAAAAAACCTTTAGGATTCTTTCTTCGATTTGGAATAAGAAACTTGCCTGAACAAAATATTGTATTCAACGCGGAAGATTTGCAGTTTCTATTAGCGCGTACTACACCCCTAATTTTTTTTGGAATATATCAAATTAGATCTTGATTTTTATTCCATTGACCTAATATATAACATATTGCCTGGGAAGACTAAATTGTGACACACTGCATCCTCATCATAAAATTTAATTGAGTCTACGGCTGATTTGCTCAAGAGGAAGAGGAACACAGGTACTGTCACATCATGCTCCCTTTTTCTTCGTCTGTCTTCTATGCTTTTGTCGTCAAATACAATGACTGCACCTAATTCCTTTCCTGTTCTCTCTTTCTTCTTCTTTTTTTTTTTAAAAAAAATTGCTTAGATTGGATGCTCGTGCATTCACTGTCTCTTGTATGCCTGTGCATTCACTGTCTATTGAGAAATAAAGCTTTGTGATGCATGCCCATAAAATAAAGCTCATTAAGATGATTCCCCAGCCATGGACACCGTTGTCAGGCACATGAATTTTCGTTTTATTATGGTTGCACTTTGGTTCTCTTGCTGCTATGGAGTTCCCATTTTGCTATGGATTTTCTATTTTTTTTAAATTGCGTTAGTGTTGATTGCCGAGAGTGTGCATCTCACCTCTTTTTGTCTCTCTTTGCAGTAGTAATATTTGAGAAGTGCACACCATCAGCAGTGAAACTAGAGAACCTCATTGTCAACAGTTTAGCAGAGTAACACTGAGGGTAATTGTGTAGCTCTTAATTTCTCCGCCTTCTACTTTCTTCTTCTGTCTTGTTTGGTTTCTTTTTTTCTTGCCCCCCCTTTTTTTGTGGCGCCCCTTTTGTTTTGTTACTTATAACTCCCTTTTGGTGTTGGCTTAGATTTGAAACAAAATTTATATTTTCTGACTTGTTCGTCTCAACCTATATCATTTTGCACTCTCTATTTCATGTTGAATCTCTAATAATTGATTATGGTTAACCTTTGAATGCTTAACTCTTTGGGTGCATCAACGGGTTGATCTTGAATCCTTCTAAGGCGAATTTCTCAAAGGTAAAAATTCTCAAGAGGCGAATTTGATTTAATGTCGGTTAATCTTTGAATGCTTAACCCTTTTGAACGGGTTGTGTGAATTTCTCAAAGGCGAAGATTCTCAAGAGGCGAATTCGATTTAATATCGATTAACCTTTGAATGCTTAACCCTTTTGGGTACATCAACGGGTTAACCTTGAATCCTCCTAAGGTGAACTTCCCAAAGGTGAAAATTCCCAAGAGGCGAATTCGATTTAATCGGTTAACCTTTGAATGCTTAAACCTTTTGGGTGCATCAACGGGTTGACCTTGAATCCTCCTAAGGTGAACTTCCCAAAGGCAAAAATTCTCATGAGGCGAATTCGATTTAATATTGGTTAACCTTTGAATGCTTAACCCTTTTGGGTGCATCAACGTGTTGACCTTAAATCCTCCTATGGTGAGCTTCCCAAAGGCGAAAATTCTCAAGAGGTGAATTCGATTTAAAATCAGTTAACCTTTGAATGCTTAACCCTTTTGGGTGCATCAACGGGTTAACCTTGAATCCTCCAAAGGTGAGCTTCCCAAAGGCAAAAATTCTCAAGAGGTGAATTCGATTTAATATCAGTTAACCTTTGAATGCTTAACCCTTTTGGGTGCATCAATGGGTTGACCTTGAATCCTCCTAAGGTGACCTTCCAAAGGCGAAATTTCTCAAGAGGCGAATTCGACTGCTAAAGAGCCCTTGCTTGCATTTGTGCCCATTTTCTTTTCTTCTTTGTTTCTCTAGTGTATGTCTAAGATTTTTTTTTCCAGTCCTCATTCGATTATTAGATTGCTACGACTGCACCTGTGACAAGTCTTACAATTTAATTTTCTTTATTTCTGCTATTGATGCAGGGTTTATTCAAGATGGTCACTTTTATGGACAAAATCACTAGCGGGCGACGCTATCTACACATCCAACACTGAAAGATAAATATGCATAGCCAACAGGAGAGCTTTGTCATTCATCCATCATCAACCGACTGAAGAAGACCCTTGTGAACGACGGCAAGCTATCGAGAGCTGACTTCGCTTACTTTGTCAGCATTCGTTCAAGTTTTGTCTCTTACCGTTGTGAGGACAACTTTGTTATGGAGCACTACTGCCCCGACCGATTCAGTAGACAATTTGGCTTCCATCAGGATGTTCCTATAGATCTAGACTTTGATAATCTTCCTGATCTGGAAACCATGCTTTGTTATCACCAAACACTTACGCGCTATGGAACAGGGTCTCAAGTCTTACTTCCCGAGCGATCCAATTTACTTGAGAGAAATACTACTCGCGCATTTCGTGAATGGTGGTCCAAGATGATCATTTCCTCAACTTACAGTCCACATGCCAATGATTCCAAGAGAAAACGAAGTGATTTATTTGACACGAACACTTCAAAGGATGAAGGCAAACTTGGTTCCAAACCCAAGTTGAAGATTGCTCGTTCTAGAAAGCCCTTAGAGCCTTCTGTTCCGTCGATGGGGGATGGTTCTTCCCGTGTCAAGATTCCAAGAATAGATATTGTCATCCCAGCGACGCCCATCCCTACAATCCCTATTCAAAGCATTGTGCAACTACCACAGGCAACGAATGAGATTAAAGGACCCTTTCAAATCTTCCACCTGTTGAGACATATAGGTATAATGTAAACTTGAGATTAATCTTGTTGCGAATGGTCAGGATGAGATACCTATCGGAGTTTGTGAGCCAACTATCGAAAAGGTAACTGAGCTTCCCGCAGGAGGTGCTGAGAATATCATGGATATCCTCAATTCTGAACCTAATCCTACTGAATGCATGGTACTCCCTTTTCTTTTCTTAGAAACACGATTTCTTTGCAAATGCGTATCTCACCTCCTTCGCCCCTGTATACATCTTCTCTTCTTTTTCTTGTTTTTCTTCTTCTTCTTTTTTTTAACAGGGAGAAAGTGATGATGTGAACTTCAAGAAGGAATTGGCACACGTTCCTCTGCCATTAAGAAGTCAATGTTTCCCGTCAATTGGACGAATACCATCATTTGGCAATGATTTATTTGACGATAGGTTGAGATTAGTTGACTCGCGAGGTGTTTGTTCCCTGGATGATGATGAGGTCGAGTCCATCCGTAGAGTTAATGCGCCTTCACTGGTACCTCGCCCACAACGCCCTTTGAGGGCTCCTCAGGGGGGAATTTCTGTCTTCAATGTAGAAGTCGTTATAAAGGAGGTGGATAAGAATGCCGCGCGAGTATTTAGTAAAGCCATACTTGACAAGGTGTGTCGCATCCTTTTTGATGGGCTTCCTTCTCTTAAAGGCGATTTTGACAGCCTTTATGCCACTATCCTTCAAAGGGGTGTCGACGTCACTCTTTTAGAGAGCAAGGTTAAAGGGTTGATCAAGCAAGCATGTGACTTCAAGGAACTGCAACAGAGCTACTCCGGTCGAACTTCTGCTGAAGAACATGATACTTGTCGCATGGAGGTGCAAGGTAAGCTTGATGAGGCCTCCCATCAGCTGAACACAGAGGGCGCCCATTATGAAGCGAAGACGGCCGAGCTGAAGCATGTTGAATCGAGGCATCAGGAGCTACTAAAAGAACTTCAACTTTTGGAAGAACAACAGAAAGATCTTAGCTCTCAGGTAGCGGCCAGCGAACATTTGCTTTAAGAAGCTAAGCGGGAAGTCATTGACTTACAAGGTCAGATTGACATACTTAATGCCACTGAAGTGATGGATGCAGCCACAAAAGCTAGTTTAGAAAAGGCTGAAGCCTACATAAAGGAGTCTTTCGAGGATTTGAAGAATTTTCAATGGGATCCATAGCTGACTCCTTTTTTTTTTTTTGAGATGTACTTGTGATGCACTTTGTACTTTTGTGATGTAAACTTGATATTAATAATGCGAATTTTCTTTTATCCCTTGCTGCACATGTGTCTTTGGTTGATTTTCCTTGTGATTTGGATCCCACAATTATCAACTTTATGACAATAAATGAATTTATACCCTGCTGAATCTTTAAATACAGAAGTGATATAAAACCCGCAATCAGATGAACAAATTTTATGATGATTGTACTTAGGTGTATACCAAAGTTGCTTACGTACCTGAAGGGAACCCCAAAGGATCAAGTCATATGTAGTTCGAAGAACAAGACTCTCTTTTTTTTTTTTTTTTTTGGTTTAGCCGTTCACAGTTTATACTCTTGCGGGCTAGGAGTAGTACAATTCAGTTTAACTTAAAAGAACGAACAGTTTATGCTCATGTTTAGGAGCTTACATGTACTAATACATTAAGGATAGTATAATTTTAGGAACTTGCTATATCGGCCCAACTCGCACTCCGTCAGTGCCGACAATCCTATAAGGTCCGTTGGTGTAGACTTCTCGAATCACGTAGTGGCCATCCCACTTGGAAGTGGACTTGCTTCCAGTCTTGTGTAGGATGATGATTGGCCTTCTTACCGTGAGCACTTGATCTACAACTTGAAATGAATGTGGTCGTACTTTTTTGTTGAAGGCTCGTGATAAGCGAGCTTGATAGCATTCCAACTTTTGTTGAGCTAGAAGTCTTTTTCATCAAGGGCTTCGAGCTCTGCTAGGCGAAGCTTGTGATTTTCATCTTTGATGAAGCCTTCCTATATGGCAATACGGAGTGAAAGGATTTGGAGTTCCAAAGGCAATACTGCTTCGACCCCATATACCAGAGCGAAAGGAGTTGATTGGGTTAGCGTCTTATACGTGGTTCAGTATGCCCAAAGAGGCTCCCCTAATCTTTCATGCCAATCGCGTTTTGACTTTGCCACCACTTTGCTTAATAGGTTACAAAGTGTCTTATTGAAGGCTTTCGCCAGCCCATTTGCAGGTGCGTTGTACATTGAAGATTTGCGCTGGGCAAACTTAAACTTTTTGCAGAGGGTGGTCACCAGCTTATTGACAAATGGTTTGCCATTGTCAGTGATAATATATCAAGGCACGCCATACCAGCAAATGATATGGATTCGAACAAAATCAATGACATTTTCTTTTTTGACATCTCTCAGTGAGATTGCTTCTGCCCATTTAGAAAAGTAGTTAGTTGCTGCCAAGATGTATGAGTGGCCAGCAGAAGATTTTGGAGTGATAGGGCCCACAACTTCAAGCCTCCAAGCTTCAAATGGCCA
Organism: Carnegiea gigantea; assembly: GCA_029747015.1. Classification (NCBI taxonomy): domain Eukaryota; kingdom Viridiplantae; phylum Streptophyta; class Magnoliopsida; order Caryophyllales; family Cactaceae; genus Carnegiea; species Carnegiea gigantea. Next base: position 40,521 of record JAKOGI010002526.1, read on the forward strand.
AGATGCCATAGTTGGATGGAGTGGCTCCGGAGGTTGATGAATAAAATTTGCATGAAACTGGCAAGGCTCGCACCTTTTTGCATAGTCAATGCAGTCTTGCACCATGGTAGGCCAGTAGTAATCCATCCTCTTGATTCGATCATGCAATTTAGGCCCTGCTTGGTGCGCTCCACATATTCCTGAGTGTGCTTCCTCCATTGTTTAGCTTGCCTATTTGTTACCCAAGCATCGCAACCAAATGCTGAGAAAGGAACGCCGATAAAGAGTCCCATTGAAGTAAAGGAAGCTGGGAGCTGTTCGTTGGATTTCTGTCTTATGCTTTAGATCACTAGGGAGCTTTCCGTGTTGCAAGTAGTCAATGAGTGGTTGACGCCAATTTTCTCCATCTACTTCTTGAGCACTGACTGCATTGACGTCTCCCTCAAACTCTTCATCAATGGGTGCAACAACCCATTGATTGCAGACGGGGACATTCATATTTTCCTCTGCCTCCAGTGCCAAAGTGGCTGTAAGATTTGCAAGCGCATTAGCCACCTTATTGGCACTTCTAGGAATATGTTCTAACTTGACGGTTTCAAGCTTGCTTAACAATCGCGAGGCATACTTGTAGTACGAAACGAGGTCATCATTCTTGATTTCATACTCTTCGAGGAGTTGTTTGATGACCAATTGTGAGTCACCATAGATGTCGAGATCTTTTATTCCCATTCCAATAGCCATTTGAAGGCCCAAGATTAATGCCTGATACTCGACCATGTTATTTAAACATAACTGGGTTAATATGAATAAGTAGATGAGGACATGCCTTCTCAGGAGAGATAAACACTACACCAGCACCAGCCTCATCACTTCTCGCGGCTCCGTCAAAGTACATTTCCTAAGGTGGGAGAATATCGATAAAGAACACGTCCTCACCTGGTAGGTCATCATTTAGCTCCCATTCATTAGGAATTGGGTGATCTGCTAAGAAATCCACTAGTGCTTGCCCTTTGACTGCCTTCTGTGGCACATAGACAAGATCATGCTGCTTCAAGATCATAGCCCACTTCGCAAGTCGTCTGCTGAGGATTGGCCTTGACAAGATGTATTTGATGGGATCAGCTTTAGAAACCAGTTGGACTGTATATGCCTACATGTAATGTCTTAGTTTTTGAACGAAAAATACGAGTAATAAGCATATTTTCTCCATGGGAGAATGCTTTAGTTCGGCCTCAACCAAGGTGCGGCTTAAGTAGTACAGAGCCACCTCCTTTCCTTCCTCATTCTTTTGAACACATAATGCCCCCAATGACTCCTTAATTTTCTTGAAAGCTTTGCGACACGACTCGTCCCATTCAAAAGGTGCTCCTTTTTTTATGAGGTGGCTGAAGGGATGACAACGACCAGGGAGATTTGATATGAACCTTCGAATATATGCCAAGTGACCTTGAAGACCACGAAGCTCTTTGAGATTCTTAGGCTCGGGCATATTTTGGATTGCTTTGATCTTCGATTGGTCAACCTCTATCCCCTTATGGCGAACTATAAATCCTAGGAATTTTTCAGAAGTGACACCAAATCCACACTTGAGTGGGTTCATCTTCAACTAACATTTTCGCAGTCGTTCAAAGACCTGACGAAGATCTTGGATGTGATCGAATTTCTTTTTTGATTTGACTACTAGGTCATTGACGTAACACTCAATTGTCTTATGGAGCATGTTATCAAAAATATTTTGAATTGCCCTTTGATATATTGCCCCCGCATTCTTTAGGTCGGAGGGCATCACTTTATAGCAGAAGATGCCTTTGGTGGTGCGAAAGGCCGTGGCCTCTTGGCGTGCCGGTACCATTTGGATTTGATTATACCCCGCCGTACAATCCATGAATGATAAGGGCTTATGTCCCGTAGTCGAATCAATCATGAGCTCAGTGACAGGCAGTGAGAAGTCATCTTTCGGACAAGCGTCGTTGAGATCTTGAAAGTCTACACAGATGCGAAGTTATTCATTTTTCTTCCTCACAGGAACGATGTTCGCAATCCAGGTTGGATACCTTACTTCTCGAATAAACCCTCCTTCAATGAGTTTATTCACTTCTTTTTCAATTTCAGGTACCAACTCTGGACGAAAATGCCACTGGGGCTGCTTTTTTGGAGACACACCCTTTTTGATGGACAGACGATGGATTGCAACTCTTGGGTTGAGTCCTGGCATTTCCTTATAACTCCATGCAAACACGTCCTTATATTCCGAGAGGAGATCGAAGTACTGCTTTTCTTCCTCAGGTGTCAGCGACACACTTATATAAATAGGGCGAGGCTTCTCGGCAGTACCAAGATTCAATTCCTTTAGATCATCCACCATAGCTTGCCCCCCATCCTCGAGGGTTTTAGGAGTTTCTGCAAGCTCTATCTCTAAATTCGAATCCTTACATTCTCGGACCGTTATATGATGAGAAGGAGCCACCTCATCTTGCCCCTCCCCCCTGTTCGAGCCAGGGTTACTTTATTGACCAATGAAGATCACAGTGCGCCTCTTTACTCTTAATGAACCTTCTGTCTTGATGTTCAGGGTTGAAAATCTCTTTATGTGTGAAGGGATAGAACTTTGTACTTCGTTTGTATCACCCAAATAATTAAATACGGAACCTTTAAGATCCTTGGATGGGGCTTTCAAGGGCTCCGTTCCTTTCTTGATCCTATTGAACACAGAAGGCTTTGGTAGTGCCCCAATTCTGGTAAAGATAGATGGACGTTTTGTTGAACTGGACGGTTGTATTCTATTGAATACGGAAGTCCTCGTGCTAGGCAGATCATCCTCCTTTTCACCCCCATTTATCTCTTCGGCAGAGATGTGTTGGACTGTGGACTGCTTGTTCTTTCGTCGCCCTGAGATTCTGATTGGTTGCAATGGCGTGTAGCCAAGCCCGACTTTAGAGATGCCTACTAAACCCCCTTGCTCCTGGATCACTTTCTGAGTTTTATTAAGACCATGAGCCTTAACTTAGATCACTTTCCCTAAGGTAGTGGGATTTTGAAAGTCATAACTAGCTCTTTCCATAAGCTTGTATGCATTCGGATCGAATCCCTCCTTGGTTCGTGTATGCGGCAAGTCATTCTCCTCTTTCAAAAAAGCCTCAGAAGAAGAAACAAACCCAGGGAGAGAGTGTCTACTCACCTATGGTCGGTACACCTTTTGTGTTGACAATGTGACACTTCCTTTAAGGGTACCCAAGCTTGCTTTGCCAGCATTCCTAGTAATCTTCCCTTCAGCCTCTCCATCTTCCTTACGGCGAAATTTCGGAACATATCTCAAAACCGGTGTCATGGAGTTTGTTGAAGCTGCCATCTGTCTTGCAACTTGTTTAATAGAGTGCATTTCCATAACTTGTTTATCATCCCTTTCGCCTTGTTGTTATTTAGCAGCATCATGCCCTATTGCTACCTGCGCATCCCTGGTAACTTTTGGCTCACCTTTACCTGTGGAGGAAATTGTCGATATCATCATTTCCTTAAGCGCCGAATCTTCTTCAAAGAATTTAGCATCAGCGAAATATGACTTTGCCCTAGTGAATGGCCTAACATCACCATTAATCTTCCTTTCTCCTCCACGATAGTACTTGAGACATTGATGGAGAGTTAAAGCTACTACCCCATGCTTGTGAAGCCATGGACGTCCTAGCAACAGCTTATAGGAAGTCTTCGAGTCAATTACATGGAAGATTGAAGATGTTGATGGGTCTCCCATCACCTGCTCAAGGTGAATCATTCCGATTGCACGCTGACTCTCTAGGCTAAATCCTTGGATCACCATTCGGCTCTTAGAAAGCTCTTCCATCGTGATCCCTAAGTCATTCATTGTAGACTTGGACATGATATTAATAGCTGACCCTCCATCTACAAGGATTCGTTTGACCTTTTTTTCGTTGATATAGCCAGTGATGAAAAGAGGGTAATTATGGGGTTTGGAGCCTAGTAGTAGGTCATCATCAGTAAAGGTAATGGCGGTGTTGCAAGCAGCATAATGAACAACCTCTTTTGCTGATTGGCCAACATCTCTTACCTTGTCAACATGAAGTTTTGGGTGCTGCAAGGCAGCAACAACATGTTGACGTACCGCTTCTGATAAGTTAAAGATTTGCCTCCAATCCCTACATATCGATAAAGTCTCTAGAATAGCTAAAGTCTTATCGTCATCTTTTGGGGTTTCTCCAACTTTTCTTCCTTCTCATCTTCCTTGTCCTCCAGCTCATAATATGAAGTCATGTTAACAGTGACCTTCTGAAAAAATCTCACCGGGAAAAATTCTTCCAGGGTGATAAGAACAAGCTATTTCTGCTCGAGTAGATCGATAGGCTGAATTTCCTGCCTCTTGCTTGTTTTTGCATTTTTCTTGCCTTTTACGCATCGAGGATTTTTCCTTCTATTTTGCCTTTTTCTTCGGCGAAGGGTTGGTGTCTGAGCTTGTTTTAGATTCCTTGGTCTCCTTCGAGTGACAAGTGCCCATCCTTCTTCGTCATCGACCGGCGTGAGATTGGTCTCCACCACTGATCCCTGAACTATCAAGGGAACAACGATGGGTTCCAGACTACCAAACTGAATGGTGAACGGTTCTTCTCTTTGCGAGGTAATCAAGCTACTCTCCTCTTCCTCAAGAGATCGAGCAGGCCTTTGTTGCCGTGATACAAGAGAGCATTGCACCCCAGCGGAAATATGATTGGCTTTGGCGGAGTCATCCAAGTCCAATATGATCTTCCCGTCCCTTACTAGCTGCATAATACGTTCTTTCAACATAATGTACTTCTCAAGAGGATGACTAATGACTCAATGATAGCGACAGTACTTTGGGTCACCAGTCCTTCCAGCCTCTTCGTGCCGCTTTGGTGTAGGAAGTTCAATAATCCCATTCTCAAGCAAATCGTCTAGTATTCCTGATAAGTCCGAGTCAGGAAACGAGTACTTCTTCTCTTGAAGCTCCTTTAGCATGGGTCGTTTCCTTCCACCATCCGTAAAGGATGACCCTTTCTTTTCTTTTGGCCTAGATTTTCCTGAAATCCGTACAGGCTCCTCAGCGGAAGTGGCCATGGATTCTTTTGTCGGCGTCTTCGAAGGCTTAGAGCTCTTCTTGGTCTCACCTTTGTCTTTCTTAAATTCATAAGAGATAGTTAATTTACCTTGACGGTTTGCTATCGTCATTTTCATGTCATGTACTTTGGTAGCTAGTTCTTGGAAAGTCCTTGGCTTACTCATTTGTAAAACATATAACAAGTCCCACTCCATACCCTGAGCACACATCTCTACAGCGGAGGCCTCGGACAAACGATCCTTGCACTCGAGGCTAAGAGATCTCCAACAATTAATATAATTGAAGACAGGTTCATCTTTCTACTGCTTAGTGTTTATCAGTTCTATCATACTAACAGTGCGTTGAGTGCTGTAGAATCTGTTGAGGAACCCTACTCCATTTGTTCCCAGCTGTTAATAGACTCTGGCTCAAAGTCTGTGTACCAATCAAAGGCGATTCCTTTAAGAGATCGAACAAACTTCTTTACCAACCTGTCTTCCTCAGTGCCAACATTATTGCACGTTTTAATGAAGTGAGCGACGTGCTATTTGGGATTGCCCTTACCATCAAATTGGTTGAATTTAGGGGGCTGGTAGCCATGGGGCATACGAAGGACATCAATCTTTTTCGTATAAGGCTTAGTGTACAAATGCATCTTGCGAGTTCCTCGCCCCAGTTGAGCCTTAACAGCATTTGCAATTAGACTTTGAATTTGTTCAACGGACATCGAGCCCAATGAGGATTCCTTCTTTTTTATGCGTTCGTCATCGGAGTCTTCGCTGCGGTTAGACTCCTTATCAGACTCTTCGTCATCCAAGCCTTTGCTAGAGGATTCGAATAGTCACTTTTCTAGCTTCTTCATTAGAGTAGCAATCTGCTTGCGTTGACGCTTGATTTGAGTGTCTTTCTCTAGACTCTCTTTAGCGAGCCTTTCTAATGTTGCTTTCATATTTGCGAGCTGTTCTTCTACGTTGGTCGCGTCCGTCACCATGGCTGGCATAATGACAGAATTTGAGGATTCGGTCTCCGATTGAGCGACTAACTCTCTCGGCGATGCCGGTGAGGAGTCACTGCTAGTGTAGCCATGATCTTCTCCGCCGAAAGGTTTGAAGGTGGGGTCAGCCTGAGTTTGGAGCTCATCCATCCCTTGCAGAATTATTTGATGCATCTTGAAGCCAGTAACAGATTTTTGCTTCAAAGGATGCGAAGTGGTTTTGCTAACTCCTTTAGGTAGATTGGAGTCAAGGCTTGGGGTCTTACGAGACTGCGACGGGATAGTCCCAACTGACTGCTTTATGGCAATCGCAGTAGCAGCTGTTGCCATACTTCTAGTCATGATCCCACTGGATGTAACGCTAGCAGTTGCCGATCCTTAAGATATGGATCGGATAGCTTTCCTTTAAGGCTGAGGGATGGCGTTCTTAGGGCCATGTTGTCTTCAAAGGAATGTAGAGTTCGTGGTTTGGAGAAAGAGATGAGAGGAAGAGAATGTACCACCGGGCGTGCCAAATTTGTAGACACAAATTTCGAGCCTGCAATCAATTAGATAAGAAATTGAGCAACAAAGTGAGTTTTTTATATTCATATCTAAGAATGGGTACAATCTCTATATAATTGTTACAAGAACAAGTATAATAAATCCTCTGATTCAATCTCCTTGGGTAGACTTGGATGAATTTGATCTTGAGAGAGGGCCTAAGAGGCTTAATCTCTATCAAGATATGAGTTTAATATCCGTGTGTAGACGGCACGTGTTTGGAGTGCATGTTATCTTCTGCCAGAGAAAAGTCTTGAGCTCTTGAGAGTTCTTCTAAAAAATGTCGACCCTTGAATGAGGGGGTTAACTCCCTTTTTATAGAGAAGTCGGAGTTAGGGTTTTCCTTCTCGTCTCTATTAAAAAGAATAATCATTTATTTTATGCATCATTTATGCCACGTGGCACTTTTTAATTGGCCGCATACATTTCCAATGAATATTTAATATTTAATGGAATGCCGTAATTAATTTAACACGTGGCATACTGTAATTGGCCAAAAATAAAAGTACTTATTTCTTTCCACATGGCAGGTCTTGATTGGCTAGCAAAAATTTGCATTTTACAGGATGCAATCAAGAACCTCATGTCCACCATGACCGACGCCATCATGCAACAAGTGACCGAACAAGTGAAGAAGACCACGGAGGCTATGAACTCCGCGAGGTATCTCCCTACCTTTAACTACGTGCCTACCACAGGCTACGAGCCATCCCATAGGCACACCCCTGTTAGGTCACATCATCACGGTGACGAGGTGAGAGAGACCGCTCACCCAGATAAGGACGGACGATCCTGAGGCGAAAAATGTGACCGGTCCGTCGGAGCGGATGCCCTGCATTGTTGTCGACCGAACCTGGGACGACCAACAAAGTTAACCACCGCCTCAACACCGAACGCAACTCATTCTCGACGCAGTGCCTGGTTCGAGGAGTAGGAGCAAACCTCGAAGCCCCGAATGGAGGTCTCAGGACTGCGACACACACCCGATCGTCGCTTGGTCAGGGAACACACTCGCAACTCTTCCTCCAGAGGCGTGCACGATCAGAGTTCCCGCCATCATGGTCAATCCATGCATAGCCCCCTGAGGGTCGGTCTTCCCTGAAGGAGTGCATCAATAGTGGAGGTGGGAAGGCGCCTTGAGACCCCCATCAAGTTATCTGGCACGGCCGCCCAGATGGGGCCCGTCTCTTTCTCCACCCCTTTTAGCGCAGAAATAATCAACGCCACACATTACGGCAAGGTGAAGATGCCCATTATGGATCTGTATGATGGGATCACGAATCCAAAGAAACACCTGAGGGTATATAAGGCTCAGATATATGGTCAAGATGTTGACAATGCTGCGCACCGCCGCTACTTCCCGGCTACTCTGAAAGGGGTAGTGCAATCCTGGTTCAATGGTTTAGCTCCAGGAAGTGTTTCCTGTTTTCAACATGTAGCTGATAGATTTTTCAGCCAATCCATTGCTAGGCGTAAGGAGAGGTGGACTAGCATCCACTTATCCAAGATTAAGCAGGGACCGTAGGAATCCCTGGCGGAGTTTGTCAGGCACTTCCACCAGGAGGCAGTCTTGGTCCCTGATTTAGAGGATGAGGTGACATATACCTCCTTCTTAAATGACCTAAAGAGTGGGCGATTCAACTTACCTTTAGCCAAGCAAAAAGAGACCACCCTAGCTGAATCGCTAAGAAAGGCCCCCGACTTTATCCATGCAATGGAAATCTGGGCAGAAAGCATGGACGCCTCTAAGAAAGCTAAGACCCTAGTTGATAGGAACACGGGATGAGGAAACAGGAGGCGAGGCTTGAGGTCATAGACCCACGCTTCACCACGAACCCTTGAAGCATACTCATGGAGGTTAAGGAGCACCCAAAGTTGAAGAGACTGCAACCAATGACCACGACACCAAAACCACATAATGTGCGGAAGTATTGTGAGTTTCATGAGGAAAACGGGCAAAACAACACCGAATGTAGAGAGTTGAGGAAGGCCTTTCATGAACAGGCCGACAAGGGACAAATTGTCATTTCTTGAAGAGGGGACCGCGGTTCCTTCGAAAGAAACATAAGCCTACGCAACCAGAACCTTGAGAGGTGGAATGTTCCACTCAAATAGTGGCTACCATTACGGGCGGATACGCGGAGGGCGTCACTCAATCCGCTTATAAGTCTCAACTCCGAGGAGCGCAATAGGTTCTTGCAGCTGAACAGGGGAGCCGCGTTACCGTACCGACGAAGGTATTCGATGGATAAGAGAGCCCGCACTTTATCTCACCCCACAATGACCCATTAGTGGTCAAGATGAAGGTGGTCAGCGCCATTGTCCGATGAATCCTGATTGACACCAGGAGCTCAGTGTATATCATCACATTGGATTATTTGAAGAAGCTCAAACACCTAAGAAGAGAAATTATCCCTCTCACACACCCCCCATTTTGGGCTTTGGGGGGCAATAGGTGAACCCCACGGGAATGATCCGCCTCCTACTGCGCTTTGGGGACAAGGCTAAGGCAAGACACTTAGAGGTGGATTTCTTGCTAGTGGACGTCCACACAACCTACAACGTTATTTTGGGGCGACCAACTTTGCACAAGGTGAAGGTTGTTATCGCCTCGTACTGGCGTCAGCTTTAGTTCGAAGCTGACAATAGGAGTGTTAATCAGTTGCAAGGAGACTAACGGCGGCCCGAGAGTGTTACCTTGTCAGCATCCGGCTGCTCGTGGAACGGTCGGCCCAGCGCGGCCCCGCAGGGCCCCCACCCTTGGACAAAAAGCCGTGGACTTACTCCCTTTCCCCATCAAAGTCCTAGTGATACACATGCTAGCTTTAGCTGAACCCGATTGATCACGTCCTGAGGCTGTCGATGGCATAGAAGAGATCCCCCTGGATGAGGACGCCCCGACCGCACGATTCAATTAGGCCAAGAGATGGAGGCCGCCACCAGACACTCCCCAGTTAACCTCTTGAGACGTCTCCACCTTTGGTCCTGAGGAGATACCTGGCATAGACCTCGCTATAATGGACCATCGATTGAACGTGGATCCGACACACAACCCGATGATCTGGAAGAAGAGAGACATAGGTCCCGAGAGGGCCACGACAGCTACTGCTGAGGTGTAGAAGTTACTAGAGGCAGACTTCGTTAGGGAATGCCAATATCCTGATTGGATTTCTAGCATAGTCCTCATTAAGAAGCCCAATGGGACCTAAAGGATGGGAGTCGACTTTACAAATCTGAAGAAGGCATGCTCAAAAGACAGTTACCCTATACCGAAGATCGACAAGTTGGTGGACACAACCACGCGGCATACTTTGCTGAGCTTTATGAATGCATTCTCGAAGTAACATCAGATTCCCCTATGCCCTGAGGATCAAGAAAAGACCACGTTTGTGATCGACTGGGGGCTACACTGCTACAAGGTAATGCCCTTTGGGCTAAAAAACGCAGGGGTCACCTACCAGTATCTGGTAAACAAACTTTTTGAACCCCTCATTGGGTAGACCATAGAGGTATATGTAGATGATATGATAGTTAAAGGTATGCTTGACGTCAAATATGACCGGGATCTGCAGAAGATGTTTGAGATCCTTCGGACGTTCGGCATGAAACTCAATCAAAAGAAGTGCCCATTTGGAGTCCGGTCAGGGAAGTTCCTCGGCTTTATGATCAACAGTCATGAGATAGAGACCAATCCAGACAAAATCCAAGCAGTGCTAAACATGAGACCTCTACGGAACATCAAGGAAGTTCAGTGGCTAACTGGGTGTATCACTACCTTGGAACGTTTCATGTCCAGATCCGCAGATAAATGTCAACCTTTTTCGCATCCTACAGAGACGCGCCAATTTTGTTTGGGATGAGACACTCCTACTCTACCTGGCCATCTCAGAACAGGTCGTGAACACGGTCCTGGTTGTAGAGAGAGTCAAGGAACAGATCCCGATTTGTTACATAAGCCACGCCTCAGCCAGGGCTGATACAAACTATCCCCTAATCGAGAAGTTTGCTTATGCACTGATGATGGCTAGCCGGAAATTGCAACTATACTTTAAGGCGCATAAGGTGACAGTCCTCACTGACTAACCTCTAAAGAATGTTTTGTAAAGACCGGACACCTCCGGGAGGCTCTTGAAGTGGGCGGTGGAACTATCTCAATATGACCTTCTCTTCGAGGGGTGACGTGCAACTAAGGCCCAAGCCTTAGCAGATTTCTTAGTCGAAACCACCAATACTCCTTTTGAAACTGCATTGCCTCCCCCCTCTTAGAATCTTTACATGGACGGCTCGCCCACTAAAGAATCATCGAAAGTCCCCAGGGAGATCGACACGAGCACGCCCTAAAATTCATGTTCAAGGCATCTAACAATGAAGCTGAGTATGAGGCCTAATAGCGGGCGTAAAATTGTGTTACACCATAGGGCAAACACGGTCAGAGCGTTCTCGGATCCTCAACTCATGGTTAAGTTGGCTCAACAGGGAATACGAGGTGAAGGACGACACTATGGTGGCCTGCGTCCGACAGGTGTGGGAAGCCACTCGGTTGTTGAAGCATTTCTCGATAACGCATATACCGCGGTCGAAGAATTGACAAGCGGATGCACTATCAAAGTTGGCGAGCTGCTCAGAAGATAGGAAGCCAAAACAAATCTAGTGGGAAACCTTGACGGAACGAAGCATTGATCCTCCCGAGATCCTTTGGCTAGATAGAAGCTCTACCTGGATGGACCCTGTTCGCGCGTACTTCACTGACGGCACGTTACCCCCATACTACAAAGAGGTCGACCACTTGAAAAGACGGGTAAATTAGTTCATATTATATGACGAATTCTTATACAAGCGGTCTTATGCTCGGCTGCTTTTACGCTACGTGACCCAGGAGAAGGGGAAGAAGATACTTGAAGAGTTGCATGAAGGAGTATGCAGTTCTCACATTGGTGGGCACGCCCTAGCAGTTATCACAATATAGACTGGCTACTACTGGCCTTTCCAAAGACGCTATAAACTTGGTTCGCACATGCGATAAATGCCAGAAATTCACACCCATCCAACGGCGGCCCACTGCACTCCTGACACCAATCATCAGTCCCTCACCGTTTCCCACTTGGGGAATGGACATACTAGGGCCCTTCCCCAAAGCCACGGATCAAAGAAAATACCTCTTTGTCACGGTGGACTATTTCACAAAGTGGGTAGAGGCTGAGGCTGTTGCCTCCATCTCCATGGCCGAGCTCCAGAAGTTTATCTGGAAAAATATCATCACCCGCTTCGGCATTCCTTGAGTAATGATCTTCGACAATGGGCGGCAGTTCGACACGGCAAAGGTCACCGATTACCTCAACACCTTGGGGTGCTAAGCTCGGTTCACGGCAGTGGCCCATCTACAGACAAATGGCCAGGCCGAAGACGCAAACAAGCTCATCCTACACGGCTTGGAGAAGAAGCTTGACAAAGTTAAGGGCAAAGGGGCCGAGGAGCTGCATGGCGTCTTAGTCAATCCATACGATCGAAAAGACGACCACCAGGGAAACACCATTCATGTTGGCGTACGGGTCGGAAGCCATGCTACCTGATAAAGTAGCACTCCATACCCATCGTCTTGCCACGTTCTAAGAAGAACCTAACAACACAGCCCTCTGAGAGGCTCTCGATCTACTACCCTCTGTTCAAGGGGATGCCCTCCTCAGAGAGACATTCTACAAACTCTAAGTCGCACGGCTCCATACTCGTACAATCAAGCTCCATCCCATCAAGATTAGAGATTTTGTCTTTCATTGAACAGAAGCTGTGGCATGCAGAGGAGAGCACGGTAAGCTCATAGTAAATTGGGAAGGCCCATACAAGGTAATGGGGCAAGTACGGCCAGGCACGTATCGTCTGGAGACCCCCGGAGGCACCCCTATCCCCAAAACCTGGCGTAACAGTAATCTATGGAAATATTATCAATAGCAATCTTTTTCTACTTCAAGCTTGATGCAATGTACTGAGGTATTTTCTCCTAAATAAATATATTAGCCATAAAAGCACTTATTGGCCCAACCAACTCTTTCATACTCTTAGCCCCCATGGGGGCTAAGGGTCCTAAAGTACGATCTAGGGGTCGGTTGCTATACCCTTAGTCTCCATAAGGGACTAAGGGTCCTAAAGTATAGTCTAGGGGTCGGTCGCTATACCTTCAGTCTCCATAAGAGGCTAAGGGCTCTACAGCATGGCTTGGGGGCAGGTCGCTACAACTTTGGCCCCTAAAAGGGGCTAAGGGTCCTATAGCATGGCTTAGGGGCCGGTCGCTATACCTTTATTCCCCAAGGAGCTAAAGGTTCTACTAGTTGGCCTAAGGGCCAGTCGCTATACCTTTAGCCCCGAAGGGGCTAAGGGTCGTATAGCTCAGCCGGAGGGCCGGTCATGATACGTTTAGCCCCCAAGGGGCTAAGGGTCCAACAGCTCGACCTAACGGTCGGGCACTAAACCGTTAGCCCCTAAGGGGCTAAGGGTCTTGCAGCTCGGCCTAAGAGTTGGTCGCTATACCTTCTAGCCCCCAAGGGGCTAACGGTCCTCCCACTTAGCCTGTGGGCCACTAACTTACACTTTGGACTTGTTGTTTCAATTTGGGTCTAGATGATCGTAAGTTTCGGCAAAGGTGCAGAACGCAAGCAAGCCAAAAACAGTAAAAGTAAAGCAGCAAGTGCACGAGAACATGAAGATTTCTAAAAAACCCTTTCATTAACCTCAAAGGAGGGGTACATCCACTAATAAGAGAAAGAAAGAAGAACAAGGGATAAAGGAGGATAAAGGATGGAAAGCTTGGGCAAGTTTAAGCATCAGGATCTTCATCACTGTCTCCTTCACCATCGTCCTTGACTGGCATAGTGCTTCCTGGCTGATCAAGGTCGTCGTCATCGGATAGGTCATCTGGGAAGATGACCTCATTGGGATCTTGACCGACTTGGGAGGCTTGGCGATAGTCTACAGCATAGCGGACCCAGGCCTCGAAGAAGCCCTCTGAAATTCCCTGGGCACCAACAGCCCCAGGAGCTCACGGAAGAAGTCTAATCACTCCTCCTAACCTTGTGCCGCTTTGGCTTTTGCTATGGCTTCCTCGAGGACCATTTCATTATTCTCCAGCTAAACATGGGCCTCCTTGAGGTGGGAAGTTAGGTCTTCCTTTTCCTTGGCCCAGTTCTGTTTTTCCTTCTCCTATGTCTCTTTCTCGTTCTTTAGTTTTTCCCAGCAGCATTTATATTTGGCCTCCGAGTCTTCTGCCTACTGTAAACCCCCTTGTAGCTGTCGGACCTTCTCCTCCATGTCAGAAAGGGAAGCGGTCGACATCTTCCCCTTAAGGAGCCAAGCAAAGCCCTGAGGAAATTACGAATACTTGGATTAGGTCATGGAACGCGAGGAAGAACTAACAAGATCGCATAAGGGATAGGTTTTTCGTACCTCGGCCACCACTAAGTGGTCTTTAGAGAGTTATAGGTCGGCTTGAGGATGCCGCCGACATTAGGCCCCAAGATTGGCAGCCAATGAACAGCTACTTTGAGGAGCTGGGGGTGGTGAAGGCCCTGTAGAGGGGCAAGCTTCTCCTGATGAATAGACCCCTCAGACCCTTCGGTCTTCACCGAGCTCAGGTCGAGGGACCTCGCGCCTCAGGGGAGTTAGGACCGACGATGTCTGGCCACCCAGAGTCTCTAGCCACAGCCTTTTGTGTTCGGCAGAAGGGGGAAGGCTGACCGCTATGGTTGGTGCCTTCCCTTAGCGCAACAGTACCTTGGGCACCTGAGCAATAAGCGTAAGAGTCCAGCACAGGCACTTAAATGGTAGAAGGAAGCAAGTAGCTACTACTCACCCTCTTGGCCTGATTCTCAACCTGATGGCACCTCTTCTCTTCCCACTGTTAGGCGCCATCTACAGTGATCTCCTCCGCAGTGGCATCCCCTCGTTCAAGGGGAGACAGCAATACCCGAGCCTCCTCTGCACAAAGGGAAGGGAGTCAGGTCAGAGACAAGGAAAAAAGTAACGCAATAAAGGAACAAACAATACCCTTGGAGTAAGGATCAATAAGCTAGAGGCTGCGAGAAAGAAGTCGTTCTCAAATTGAGATAACTTAGGAAGCCAGTTGAATGGCTCCTTATCACTCGACTTGACCCTGCTGCATTCAGGCTCTTTCCCCGCGTCCACTATACGCAACATAAAAGAGGGTATTGCTTTCAGCTTATCATCCTCCCAAATATAATACTGGAAGTACCACGCCGTGGCCTCTCCTCGGACGTTGGCTCACTGAAAGGGTTGTGCACCTTCTTGCCTTCGTTCCAGTCAGGAACGTCGGCCCAGCCGATCGTCCTATAAACAAAGAGAAAGTCGTACTTCCAATTCTTTATTTTTGACTTCTTCTCTATGACCGTCATTAAGCCCTTTCAGTTGTTAAAAGTGTACCAGCCTGTCTCCCCTGTCTCACTAGGTGCTTTTTAAACCGTATGCACCAATCTGAATGCTCGGATTGAATAGGTTAGCTTCCTCAGCTGATAGACCGCCATGAACAAACAAATATTATGCCACGACGTGGGTACTATCTGAGCTAGCACTAACTCATACTTTTAAGTATTTTTGGAATGACTTTATGAAGAGGAAACCTCAGACCATAAGTCAGTGCCGCTAGATAGATCGCAATACAGCCAGGGGGAGGCTTATTGACCGTTGCGTCCGCATCCAGAATTATAAACTTGTAACCCGTGGGAAGCAAATATTTCTTTTCCAGGGATGACCTCTTTAAGGATCGCATAACCTTGGGATTAGGGAAGCGAGTGGTCGGACCGTCCCAGGGACTGGAATGTTCACGCGCCCCTAGGAAGCACGTCTCCTCCGCTATGACCTCACGGGACGGGCATTCTTGGTGTCGGCTCCCCTTGACCTTCGGGGTTGAGGACCTAGACTCTGAGGAACGCAGTTTGCCTTCTTGTTCTGATGAACTAGAACTAGTCGAACTCACCCAGAAGCTTCGCTATGAAAACTCAAAAGGAGACTAAGAATTACCTGTTGTAAACCCTCGGCCATTAGTTATAGGACAGTCTTTGGGCGAGCAATCTGTTTGGTACGGGCCAACTTCTGTTCCTGAACATCAGTCATACGAGAAACAGCCACGTCAATTTCCCATGGGTAAACCACGTCCTCCTCAATACTAAGGATAGTAGGGTGAAAGAATATTCGCAGCTAGGCCAGGAGGGTGTGCCCGGCTCCTGAATAGGCACAACATAAGGAATTTTCTTAGGCTCCCTAAATTTATTCTTTGGGGGAACGCACGTAACCACCCGACCATCAACTAAGACTGGGAGGTTTGGGAACTGCGGGTGACGACCCTCTATTCGGGAGCTAGCCAACTTCCCAGGGACAGTCCCACTAGATGAATATGAGAATGACATAATCAAATAATACAATATGAATGTAACCTTCAAAGAAGGCACGAAGGCGCGTACCTATGAAAATTGAAGGGGATAGAAGTAGAGATTGAAGATAAGGTTGAAGATGCACACAACCCCTTTGAAGATTCAAAGGAAGAAGTTTGAAGGTGCTGCAAGGAAGTTGAAGGCAGATGGAGAACGGGGCAGAGTCTCTCTCTTTACAAAATTGGTTTCTCTCTCTAAGCAAGTTTGAGTGCGAGATCAAATGACCTCCCCAAAGGAATCCAACTCTGTTTATATAGAGGAGATTGGGAAGAAGAAAGGGTGATATGCCCCTAAGGAATTTGAAGCGCTAGAACACCATCCAGTCTATGACATGCGACACCCAAACACTCGTGATCTATCAGTACACCGTTGGCCACCCAGGGGCTAAGGTTCTTACAACATGACCTAGGGGTCATTTGCTAAGGATCCTATAATACGACCTATGGGCCGTTCACTACACCTTTGGCCTCCAAGGGGCTAAGGATCCTATAACACGACCTAGGGGTTGTTCGCTACACCTCTGGCCACTAAGGGGCCTAGGGTCCTATAGCATGACCTAGGGGCCGTGCTATGCCTTTAGCCCTAAGGGGCTAAGGATCCTATAGCACGGCCTAGGGGCCCTTCGCTACACCTTTGGCCCCAAAGGGGGTAGAAGCCCTTAAAACACGACCTGGGGCCTGATTGCTATGCCTTTAGCCCTCAAAGGGCCAAGGTCGCTTGCTTTCAGCCCCCTAATGGTTTAAGAAATCTAAGGTACGACCTAGGGGCCCCACGTTATGAACTTAGCAGGCAGGAAAAGGGCCAAGGATCTAATGACATGACCTCCTGGAACCAAAGGGTCCACAGCTCAACCTCTCAACTGATTGTTAAAAGCAAAGCAAATGGCCTAAGGAGTCGATTGTTCTAAGCTTGGCCCCATACCAGAAAGAATGTGAAAACATTAATAGAGAAACCAAATCCTTGCG
>JAKOGI010002526.1:67500-103148 GCA_029747015.1 Carnegiea gigantea
ACTTGAACTTAGTTGGCGTTGGACCATGGCGTTTCTCTTGCTTCCGGTTTGCAGAGATTGCTAATCTTAACCATGCCTTTCTTAGATCAGGTACATCATAGATCTGTTTCATTTCCTACCTCAAATCGTAGTCACTAATCAAATTTTTTATATTTCAAATGATAGTGGAACTTCAATCAAAAAATTATAATATTTAAGATATAAGGTTCAATTGAATAACGTTCCTGTAATACCTTGAGTGCGGCTTAAAAGGATCGAAGTGACTACTTATATCACCAAATGTGCATCTTTCTTTTTGGAAAGCCTACTTTTAAGAACTCCATAGTTAAGCGTGCTTGCTGAAGAGCAATATTCAGATAGATGACCTCCTGTAAAGTTTTCTAGACAGCGTGTGAGCGAGGATAAAGTACGTCGGAAAGACTTGTGGTGATTTGTGAGGATAGTCGACGATCCTTGAAGTTGTTCCTAGTAATTGCTCGCAACCCAAGAGGGGTCGAGGTGTTACAGTTTCCTACTGGGAAACTTTTTTTATTGAAAATTTGAAAGTGAAAATATTACAATGGAAAGATTTAAGAGGGACTTAAACTACTAAAATCATTAGAGATGCTTGCTCATAGAGAAATGGAGAATCTCAAATTCTCTTTTGCTCAAGAATGCTCAAATGACCATGTCCTTTCTCAGCAATCAACATTTCTTTTTATAGAGGAGATGGGGGTACATAGGATGTCCTAACGGGTACGGTACATGCTACTTTTACACATAACTGTAGTACATTTACATGGCTATAGTAAACTACTTTACTTTACGGACCTGATTATCAAAATAGTACGATAATGGAGCAACCACTTTTCAGAACCTTTTAATAATGACAAGACTAGTCATCATTAGTGAGATTCTGCATGCCTTCATCTCAAATTATATTTTTCAGACCATCATTATCTGGATAATCATCAAAATCTTCATCAAATTGAAGATGCTTTGGGTCCTGTTTCTCAAATAATTCAAGAAGATATTTCTTTTCTTTTTCTAATAAGAATTTTTCAGCTCCAATATCAAAGAGATAATCAAAGATGTCTTCTAAAACTGTTTCCTCCACCTTCATGTATTCTTTAAACTCATTGTCATAGGCAAAAGTAGTGTTTCCGCAATGTATTAACGCTTTTCTTGTTCAATAAATACCCATCTTTGATGATAAATATTGTAAAAACCGATGGCTCTTGCTAGAGTATAATCAGTAACTAATTCTCTTCGTTCTGGAAACCATTCTTGTTGTTGATTGTGGAGATCATCATAATCAATAATCTGAATAAGATAATGGGCTGGTTTGGTTTTTCATTTTCATACCCAATTAGTGCATAATGTACTTCCACATATAAGCATCGATTATTTGGAATTTTTGTTCGACGATCAAGAGAGGTTAGAATCCAATGGATCCTTTTGAACAGAAATTGTTGGAACTTGATTAATTTTGACAAAAATGGATACTTTAGATCTGAAAATTCTAAAAAGTAAACTACCATCCCATACTCCCAGACTTTAATAACGGGGTCGTTTGAAGAGATTGAATTTATTGAGAAATTAACACTTCCTACTTTAGACTTATCGGAAAAGTAGATCGTTGTACTCCAAGACTTCTAAATATCATAGGAATAACGATGATAATAGTCGATGCAAGCTACATACCACTCATTGAATCATTTTTCCTGGACATAAGAACTTATTTTTTTCTTTGATATCATAAGGACATATAAGGTAATTAACTTGTAATTCTATAAGGAAAAATCTTTGGGATATTAGGTAGGCAGAAGATAGTAGACAAAAGCGTGATCTACTTTTTATATAGAATTCCAAATTATCAATAAGGACTTTACTAGAAGGAAAAACCTGTTTTAGTAGTCATGGCATTTCATTATAGATTTCATCCTTTTTTGGCATGAGTTCTGCTTTAATGATCACAATTGGTGAGTTCTCGAGTTAAACTATCTGTCAGTGAGTTCTTTGACCCCTGTATATGTTCAATAGAGAAGAAAAACTAGTTAAGCCATAATTGTCAACACAAGAGTCGCCCTTATGCTTGCATATTTGATAAAATTTTTTTCACAAAACCAAGTATTCCCTTACAATCAATTTGAATAAGAAAAGGTTTTGGGGCTAAAAAATCAAGAATATTTCAATTCCCCTTATGATTGCAAGGATTTCTTTTTTCATCGTGGGATAGTTGCATTCTGTCTTATTAAAACTTCCACTACAATATTTGCAGAGTTTTTCGCCTACTTTGATTTTGAGTACTGTGCTCCAGTGCTCATTGCCGGCATCTGTCTTAAGAACTAAATCATCTCCTTCATTAAGCAAATTAAGAACACCAAGATTTTTACACGTCTTTTTGAGGTTTTGAACAGTCTTTGTATCATTAGTGGCATGTCCAACAATCTACTTTCTTGAGTTTCTGCTGCAATGGTTTTCTTAGTTTAGCTAAATCTTTAATGAAATCTAAAGCATAGGTAAGGCATCCAAGAAAACTTTCTAGCTGTTTCCTATCTTTAATCTTTTTAGTAAAATTTTTTATTTTTTTCAGAATATGCCTTAGTAGAATGTTCTGTCCAACTTTTATCTCTACACCTAAAAACTCAATCTCTTGTTCAGCGTAAATGCACTTGTTCTTTCCAAGTATAATACCATGATTAATACATCTTTGGGTGACCGCTAAAACATCATCTTTGTGCTGTTCTATGGTTTTCGAAAAGATAAAGATATCATCAATATAAACCTCTAAACAATAATGATTAAGATCTTTGAAGATGTTATCCATTATTCTTTAGAATATTTGAGGAGTATTTTTAAGACTAAATGGCATTACTATCCATTCATAATATCCTTGAGGGGCACTAAATGTGGTTAAAGGAATGCTTTCTTCATCCATTTTTATCTGCCAGTATCCGCTTTTGCAATCTATTTTAAAGAACCAAGGGGCTCATTGAATTCTATTAAAAAGGACTGTTTTGTTAGGAATATAATAACCATCAATGACAGTATTATCATTAAGCTTTTTGTAATTGATCACCATTTTGCTTTTCCTCTTTTTTCTTCAACATGTTTTCTTACCATGAAAGCGGAACTGATGTGAGAACTCTTGCCATTCCTAATTAATCATTTATCCAGAAGTTCTTTAATTTATTTATCAAATTCTTGGATATCCTGGTGTGTATACACCATTTGTTCGATTCCGATAATAGTGTTGGGATTTAATAAAGTGATTTTAGTAAATTTTCAATTTTTATACCAAAATTTTAGATGATTATTAGAGTAGAGTTCTTTGCATAATTACTTTTATTGTTTCGCAATATGCTCTTTAATAGATAACTCAAGTAGTGGGATTGTCAGTGCTACTTTACGTTGTATAGACATTGCATTCTCACCATGCTGGCTGTGTGTGAACGGATGAGCATAAGCCTTGCTTAATTTTTCAATAGGAACTAAGTGACCATTAATTGTGAATATTATCTGGTTTATGCTCTGTGTGCATGGAGAATATATTATCTAAAAATTATTTCCAATAATCATATTATGATAGGGCTGATCAATAGCCTATAGAACTAGTATAATGCATTAGACTCCTCTTAATTCTATGGATAATTCTTCTATAGCTTCATTATGACTCATAATGCTATTATAACCTATCCTCACTTGTAGAGGATTTTTAGCTCTTTGTCACATAAACTTTGGAAATAATGATCTTTTTTCAAAGCATATGGAATAACTACTATCTATGTATACATACAACCCATATTTATTATATCCCTCTAAACATACGTTTATTAGGATAAGATGATGTTAGAATTTGTATTAGTGACTTCATAGCATATCTCTATAGTCATATTTTTGACTAATTCATCCTCATAAATTAGCTCACTAACAATTCTTATTTTGTACCCAATGACCTTTCTATCTAGACTCATACTTGGTTAACATTATGCCTTGCGGATTCAAAGCTTATTCCACTCATCTCACTGGTCATGCTAATTGTATCATCTTCTTTAAGCTCTTCTTTAGTTGATGAAGATCCTTCTTCCCATTCTGATCTTGCACCCATGCTTCTTAATAATTGGGTTTAATGGTAATTTTACCATTTTCATCAATTTTTATCACATTTTTCTTATTGATTCTAGTAGGGTTGGCAAAGGTAGACATCTATGACTAGTCAATCTTTATCTCTTGAGGATTGGATTTAATCCTCTGGATTTTTTGCATAGGGGTAGGACTTTCAAACTTTTCTGCCTCTATCATTGTCACCTTAGTCATTGGATCTATAGTATTATCCAATTTGTAGATAATTTTTCAAAATATCTTTAATGGATATCCCCCCCCTCTTTATGTCCATTCCAACCATTTTTATGTTAAGGGATAGGAAGTTTTTAGCAAACTCATCTTTTAGACTCACATAATATCCAGGCCGATAATTGAATCCTACTGATCCATCACATAAATTGGTCTTAATCCCTGTGATAATTTGATTATTAAATTTGGTATGCCTAATATCACAAAGTAAAGCATAAAAATCAATATCCTTACTATAATACTGTAATGAAGTGACTTGAACTTAGACACTTCCAACATGGATATACCTATATTTTCTATCTTTGTTATGCTTAACGATATTTTTCTAATTAATGAGATTAACTTCCCCTACGTCATACTCACTGTCTTTAATTTCGATATCTCCTTCCATCATCTCACGTACATATTTGCTTTTTAACTAAAAGATAGATTGTTCATAGATCATGTCTTTTTGGATTATATGAAGGACCCAATCTCCTTTGACTTCTTCGTTATCATTATTTACAACAAACTCTTCTCTTTGAAGATCACTAAGACTAATCGAGCTACTTTCCATCATATGAATTGTTTCTTCATAATCACT
The DNA here is from genome assembly GCA_029747015.1 of Carnegiea gigantea. Classification (NCBI taxonomy): domain Eukaryota; kingdom Viridiplantae; phylum Streptophyta; class Magnoliopsida; order Caryophyllales; family Cactaceae; genus Carnegiea; species Carnegiea gigantea. Next base: position 72,419 of record JAKOGI010002526.1, read on the forward strand.
TTCTTCATATTCATTGTCCAATATAATTTCAACAATTTCTTTGTTGTTACTTAGGGCCAGGTCTAAAGCCTCATCTTCACTAAGTTCAACATAATCTAGGCTACCCAAGGTTTCAATAAGCTTGTTATTCTTCCTATGTTTGCATTCATTAGCATAATGTCCTACTTTTCCGCATGCCCAGTATTTGCAGTTGTTTTTTCCCTGTCGGACAGTAAGCTGCTTTCTTAAAAAATCTGCATTTTTTAGGACTTGGTTTGTTATAATATTTTCTTTTATATTTTCCTCCCCTTGGCTTGTTAAAGTTCTTTTTCTTGTAAAATTTTCTTTTTCTTCTCCTTTCATGTTCTTTTCCCCATTGGTGAGTGAATCCTAACAAGTTAGAAATTGCGTCTTTATTTTCTTTTACTTTTGGAGATCAAGACATTGATCATTGATACATTTTCTTAAATAAGAGATTCTTGAATCAGGGGTTCAATGATATTTGCTCTTTTAAGCTATATAATACATTTTTCATTCATTGTAGAATTTATTGGATATGGCAACTTGTCATAGAACATACCAAGATTAGTTTCATTATACTCAATTTTGTAATAATACTGACTAAATTTAGTAATATAATTTTTAGATATCTCATATCCCATAATTTCATATTATTAACATTTCTCTGCCATTCTCTTACTTTTTCTTTTGACTCAAGCTTAGCTCAGATGAATTCAGTTTCAATTTTCTTACATAGATTTTTGACCATTGCAACTGGTATTTTCATCATTCTTAATGTATTTTTGCCATCTTCATTTAATAAATTATATCAGTCAGCTACAGTACCATAAAAACTATGTTTGATGTAATTTTGAAAGTGTGCAACAGTCCATATAGTATTCAGATTTAAGACAGTATTTATGCCTTTTTTTTCAATGCTCAAATATTTCTTCTCTATTACGAGCTCCATCTATATTTAAGATATATCCTATTTGACTGATTGGAGTAAGGCTAATTTCTTAGTTTTTCTTAGGATAAACTCAAAGGAAAAATTGATGATACGTCCTACTAAAATGTACCTAAGTCTTGTAAAATGAGTATTTCTTCTAAAAGGTTCACTAGTTCTTCAGGTTTAGGAACAACATTATTAACCAGATTTGTCTCTATTTCACCTAAGTCGAGTTCTTCTCCAGTTTCATTAATCTCATCTTCAACATCTATTTTATCATATTTTCTATCCAGTTTTCTTCTGATTTCTTCTAAAGGCAACACATTCAGATCTTCTAGTTTAATAAGGTTCATTTACTGGTATATTTCTTTTTTTAATTGGACATTATTAGTCTCTTCATTATCATCAGATAACATGTCATGTTTTTCACTAATTGTACTCATAATCTTGTTTAATTCTTCTGAATTCTATTGTTTCTCAAACATATTCTATAGTTCCTCAAGACTATACTACTTATACTCCACCATCTTCTTCTTTTTCTGCGTTTCCAGTCACTTTTTCACCTGATTTCTCTCTTACCTCTTTTTGAATTTTTATATCATGCAAAGGAAATAGATTTTTGTTTTTTGGATTTTGAAAAAGATATTTGTGCTGAAATGGAGTACCAATACTAGAAGTAGATCTTCCGCTATGCCTAACTTCTTTAACAAGAGAGATGTGAATTACGGATAATTACTTTTTAAGCTGCTTGACTTCAGTCTTAATTTTAGCAAATTCTGAATTGAGGTGCTACTAAAACAATTTCTTCCAATGAGTGAACAATGTGTGAATAATTCGGACCAGGACAAGTAGGGGATGATTCAAGTATTAATTACAGTCAATTAGCTTAATTAATCATTAAGTAGCTTAAATATGTTATTATATTTGGTCACGTAGCTCTGATACTAGATGAAAGAGGACCGCGAATACTACTAATGAGAGAAATACACATGTACAAATTTAAAATGTTTGACGTAAGTTTTTAAGTATTGAGGTTAAAATGTAAATTCTTAAAAGTTTAGGGGCTTAGAAAAATAGAGGATACTTAAAACTTCAGTTTGCATATGTTGAGGTACTTAAATGTTTACTCCAAAAACTTAGGCCCTGAAAAATAAATCTCACATATATGGGGGTACATTAATATAAACTGTCCAATTATATAACTTGTTACTATTAGTGAAATATGTATAAAAATATGGAATAACATAATGGTGATATATTAGTATAAAATGAAAAGTCGAAGCAAAATAATGAATTACTTATCATTTGAAAATTAAATTAATGCATGATGTCTAACAAAATAATTTAATGAAATATGTGAAGATTACATTTGCAACATTGTATGATTTTATCACTCCTAAACTTTTAATTTTAGTTAAAAGATCTAAGAGATTTAAAATTTTACACACATATCAGTTCAATTATATCGAGAGATATACAAAGATAAAGTGGCACATATTAGGTAAATATATTAGGCAAATATGAGGTGATATATAGTGCTATACATTAAGTAACTAAAAAAAGGAAATATCATGAAAGATATACCAATGATTGGCATGAAAAATATAATTGCAATAATTTGCTTTAATAGAGAAGAACATTAAGGGATAATGGATACAAAAAATAGTTTAACAAAAGAAAAAAATCAAGAGATAATGGAGGAAAAGATTAAGTTTCTGTATTATCCTTTTATTAAAATTTATGATATTTTCTTTTCTCTAAGAATTGAGAGATAATGTATTGAGGAAAAAAAAAAGGCTTAAGAGATAATGGAGGAGAAGATTAAGGAATGACTTTATCCTTTTTATTCAAATTAGTGATTTTTTACTTATAAAATGTTTCATTTTCGACAATTTTTCCCTCTTCTTTTATTTTTCCTTCTATTTTTAAAAATGTTATGTAATCTTTGAATGAGGAAATAAGTTTCAAGGTAAGGGCAACCTAGTCATTGCAAAAGTTATACACCATAAAAGGGTGTTGACTTTATAGATAACATAGATAGATATTGATTATATAAGGATGATTGGAATATTTAGTGAGTCGTCTAATAGGAAGGCAACATGTGACACTGACCAAGTCAATGTGGGGTCAGAGTTGACCATAAGGATGGTAGAAGGATGCCAGATGGGTAGAATGGTAATTTAACCCCTCTAAATGGGGAAGTTACTAGCATGCCCTTGAATGCCAACCCTAACATTTCTCATTTTGCGGGAACTTTTACTATTCACCATTGGACTACGTCACTAAATACTTTTCCGAAACAGTAAACTCTCTCTTTTTCTCTGCTCTTGTCTCTCTACCTACTTCCATAATTTTTCCTGAGACTAACTTTAGCGTCAGATGGGTCCTCCTTAGGAAAAACACCCATAGTCAACCTTCGTGCAGGTCTTTGTATGGGGTACACGATAGCTCATGCAATCAATCGATACATTAGCCACACATAAGTTCGGGCGTCACCACCATTCAAGTAAGTGTCTAAAAGTTCGACAAATGTCTAAAAGTCTAAAGAAGAGAGTGCTCAATGGAGGAGGAATTGAACTTAGGTTCTATCATCTCCATTATCGTCTTCCATTTACTCGATTGTGAACAACCTTCGGGAAAAATTATATGCCCGACCATGAGATGAATGGCCTGAGTAAATGAGTATTCTGCTCGCCTCTTCCATTTGGCAACGATGAGCCGCAAGGGGCTGCCCATTTAGTTTCCCCATTTGGCTTAACAGGGAGCAGAATAGGCCTTCTCCAATTCAGCCAGGATGAAGCCGAATCGAAGAGTCTTTGATTCAACTGTGACGACCTCTCCAATTTGGCCATGACGAGGCGAAGTCAGGGAGTCTTCAATTCGGCTACGGCAATCTCTCTTATTCGACCAAGATGAAGATGAATCAAAGAATCTTCGATCCAGGCTTGGCTATCTTTTCGATTCAACCATGATGAGGCAAAGTCAGAGAGTCTTTCATTAGGCCACGACGGTGTCCTCGACTGGCCCACTGCGATGTCCTCTGATTTGGCCATGACGACACCAAGTTAGAGAGACTTCCATTCGGTCGCGATGATGGAGAGTCTTTGAATCGGCCTCGATGCCTCTCCAATTCGGCCATGATGAAGCCGAGTCAAAATTCTTCAATTTCGCCGTGATGATCTCTTCGATTCGACCATGACGAGGCTAAATTGTAGAGTCTTCAATTCGGCCGCAGCGACCTCTTCGATTCAGCCATGATAACGCCGAGTTAGATAGCCTCCTTCGGCTGCGGCATCTCTTTGATTCAGGCGTGACAAGGTCAAGTCGGAGAGTCTTCGATCTCTTCACGGTGACGTTGTCGATTCGCCCGCGGCGACCTATCTGATTGGGCTATGACGAGGCTGAGTTAGAGAGCCTTCGATAAGGCTAAGATGACATCTCCGATTTGACACTGGCGCCTCTCCGATTTGGCCATGTTGAAGCTGAGTCGAAAATTCTTTAATTCGATCACGGTGAACTCTTCGATTCAGCCATGACGAGGCCAAGTCGGAGAGTCTTCGGTTCGGTCACGATGACATCTTTGATTCGGCCAGGGTGACCTCTTTGATTCGGCCAGAGTGAGGCCGAGTTAGAGAGCCTTCGATTCAGCCGCGGTGATCTCTTCAATTCGCCATGACGAGGCCAAATCCGAGAGCCTTCGATTCGACAACAGTGACCTCTTTGATTCGACCATGATGATGCCGAGTTAGAGAGCATTCGATTCAGGCATGGCAATGTAACGCCCCAACTTAATCATCTACTAAATACCTGGATTAATGGGCATTATAAGCTAGTGAAACGCTCTATCAAGATAAGGCATTATCGTCGTTCCTTAGTGATAAGGCTGCAATTAAGAATTAGAGTTGACTAGATAAGTAGCATCCACTAGTTACATTATTTACAACAAATAAGGTCTAAAATTGTCATTGAACACTAAAGAGTAGGCATCACATAATGATTTAACTGTGTCCAGAATGGATTTACACTTCTTTCGGGCTTCGCAAATGCCCAAAATATGACACAGGTCCCAAGCTCACAAAATGGTTCACCAGGATATAGAGTTAGCATTCACTGCCTTGCCCCACTACTCCTGAGCCCTTAGTCTCTGCAGGTTCCCGTATAACCTTGAGTTGCTTCTCCTTCCCTAAAATAGTTCGAAAAGCACAAAATAATAGAAAAAATAAGCTATCGCTAAATATGTTACCCTTGTACAGTTAAATAACTTTTTGCAAGGAGTCAATAAGCACGCATGCAATGTTAAAACTATGCTCTTTAAACATCCTTTGAGGAGCAATGCATTTACCATTGACTATAAGATTATGAACAGTAGCCACAACATCAGTGAACAATGAACTATGAATTTCCCATTTAACAGGAAGGGCCCAAACTATAAATTCTGCTAGCAAATACATGGATAATGAACTTTGAACTTTGAACATCGAACATTGAACAATGAACAATGAACAATAAAATAGGTCCTTAAGGTTCCAGTGGTCAAATCAAACTTGGCATAAATTTAGATGTCTTTCAAGGGTACAAGTAGTAACGTACCTGTAAAAATCAATATTTCCTTTTAACCCTTAGTTTAGCTCTGTCTTTTTTGTAACCTTTCAATTCAAGTTCTATGTTTAGGTGCATTTACTTTGATAAGTCTTTATTCTATAATAGTAATATATTTTCACTTATCATAATCTTACAACTAATGGACTAATATTGTAAGCTTCGTTTAGGAAATGCCCTAGAATACTTTTCCTTTCTTTGCTATTATTCACTTAATCAAATCAATAACAACGTTCTCTTTTTCCATGTAATTATGTTGTTGTTCAATCATTCCCCTCCTCGAATGTAGTTCTAGCTCCATACGCATCAGAATTGCTTTAACTAAATCAGTTAGCAACTCTTGTGGCCCTTAGCAATCTGATTTGACCTTAAAACTCTAAGTACCCACATTATACTGTCTCCTCCCACACTTGTGCTTTCAAATTGCTCATTTTTCTTTTATTATCGAGGTTGTTTCTTCTATGTACATCAATCTTGAACTTGTCATTTTTAGCTCAACAAGAAATTGTTTAATTCAATCAACACTTGTTAATTACTTGATTCAGCTACCTATGAACCCAAATGCTTCATGAATATTTTAACTAAACACATAGACTAACTAATTTGCCTAATTCTTTTAACCGACTTGAATCATGCTTAGGTCTTTAACTTTTCATAAACCTTGGGTTGAGTGCTTAACTAAGGATATTCTTTACTAGAACCCTACTTAGTCACTAGTAAGTTCACATCTATTTCAAGACCAAAGTCTCTAATTTTTCTACTTCTTTCAAATTAATCAAGAACCCCACTTGATTCCTTATGCATGAGTTACCTAAATAAGATAATCACATCCAATCTAATTAGGGTAGGAGCTTTCACAATTGCACCAAATGCCCAATTTTTCTTCCTTATAGATTAAAATATAGCACTCAATTCACATCCACATTCATCCCAAATCAATTTAATTATGAGTTGAATAGAATACTAAATTCACATCCACATACACCCCAAATCAATTTCATCATGAGCTAAAAAATTCCCTCCATTAATTTGCACAAATGAACTATCAACCACTATGAGTAGCTCACTAGCAACCACAAAACATATTTATAAACTTTGAATTTAGTTCGAAGAAGACTGGTATAAAATTACCTTAGTTGTAATTAGAAAAGGGTGAAGGCGGATGAATCCATGGAGGATGAGGGGTGGTGGTGGAATCAGTCATGAAGGTTTTTTCAACAGCACTAAATTCACATCCACATACACCCCAAATCAATTTCATCATGAACTAAACAATTTCCTCCATTAATCTGCGTCAACCACCATGAGTAGCTAATAGCAACCACAAAACTTATTTATACACTTTGAATTTAGTTGGAAGAAGACTGGTATAAGATTACCTTGGTTGTAATTAGAAAAGGGTGAAGGTGAATGAATCCATAGAGGATGAGGGGTGGTGGTGGAATCAGTCACGAAGGTTTTTTCGACAGTACTAAATTCACATCCACATACACCCCAAATCAATTTCATCATAAACTAAACAATTCCCTCCATTAATTTGCACAAATGAACTATCATCCACCATGAGTAGCTCACTAGCAACCACAAAACATATTTATAAACTTTGAATTTAGTTGGGAGAACACTGTTGTAATTAGAAAAGTGTGAAGGTGGACGAATCTATAGAGGATAGGGGTGGTGGTGGATTCAGTCATGAAGGTTTTTTTCGACAGCCAGTACCCGACAGCAAGCACCAGAACTGTGTACAGACCAGAGCCCTATGTCGAATGGGCAGGGCTGGCCGAGCAGAGAAAGTGGAGGAAGAAAGAGATGACGCAACACTTCTGGGTGGCGGCGGCTGAGGTTTCGCAGCAGTGGTGGCTCGACATCGACAGCAATGCTGGTGTTAGCAGGCCAGAGGCAGAAGCAGCAGGGACTGTGGGGGCTGGCAAAGAGGGTAGCGGGAAGCAGGGCTCTCTCTGTCTTTGTTTTCTCTTTTTTTTTGTTTTGGTTTGATTTATCTCCAGTAAAATTCACATGATAACTCATCCTTGCCTCTAAAATGAAAAGCTTACACCCCTTTCCTTTCTTGGTCAAACCTAATTAATTTGATCTTATCAATTTTTTTCTTTCCACTCAGCCTAAGATTCGCCATACATTTGGCCATTTACAAATGCTCCATCCATTTTCTTAGCTATTAAGAAATTATTATAGGTTGGTAAATTTTCGACCTCGCTCAGATACAAACGCATATTTGTAGAAAACTTATACTTTTGCATAATCATCTTATATTATAAACTAGGAAGAAATTTAGTGATATCGTTTTTCTTTAGATCGAGCGTTGCTATGTTTAACAAAAGAAGAAACAAAATGAGTGGCTCACTAGTCTGAATAATTACAATTATATATATAATACAAGATTTAAAATTAATTAAACATGATTTTGATAGGGCATTATATTCTTCCCCCTTAAAGAAAGTTTTTCCCTCGAAACTTATTCAAAACATACCTTTCAAATAAATGTGGGTAACGATATTTCATTTCATCTTCAGTTTCCCAAGTAGCCTCAGACACTCCATGACGGGTCCGTGTGAATTTGACCAAAGGTATAGCCTTGTTGCACAATTGTTTTACTCTTCGATCTGCTATCTTGATGGGTTGTTCTTCAAAAGTTAACCCGTCAGCCTCAACTTCCAAGGGTTCGTAAACTATTGCATGAGTTAGATCATGCACATACTTGCGAAGTTGCGAAATATAGAACACATCATGCACATGCTGCAATTCAGGTTGTAAGGCTAGGCGGTAAGTAGCTGGGTTGATTTTTTCAATGATATCATAAGGTCCAACAAATCACGGGCTTTTAACATTGAATCTCCGGACTTCTTTAACAAGAGAAAGTTTCAGAAACACTTTATCTCCTTCTTCAAACTTCAAAGGCTTCCGCTTTCGGTCCAATGCTTTCTGCCTATCTTGTGTTGCTTTCATATTTCGTCGGATAATTTTGATCTTATCCACCATTTCTTGAATCATTTTAGGTCCCCAGACTAGAGTGTCCTTCAAATCATTCCAACAAAGGGGTGTTCTACATCTTCTACAGTATAAAGTTTCAAAAGAGGCCACTTTATAGTAATTTAATTGCCATTATTATACAAAAACTCTGCTAGGGGTAAATACTCCTCTTATTTTCCTTGAAAATCAAGACAGAGGTTCTTAGCATGTCCTCAATGATTTGATTTACTCTTTCAGTTTGTTCATCCGTCTCATGATGGTAGGAACTATTAAACTACAACTTTGTACCAAAGGCTTTCTATAAAGCCTTCCAAAATCAGGCTTGAAACCTTGAGTCTCAGTCTGAGACAACATCCCGAGGTACACCATGTTAGAGTTGAAAAAAGCGACCCAACACGATTATCGATCCGAATCCAATACAAAATTAAGCAGGTTTGAGTATGAAATTTGAACCCGTTTAGTTAATGGATTGACATGGTAAACCCATTTAATTAATTGGGCTAGGTTTAGGTTGAGAATCTCAACAGGAAAAAATGTCTATTTGACTCGTTTAATTAAATGGATTAAATAGGTCAACCCTTATACCATTTATTTACCATTTATCATATACATTTTGGTAGGAATTAAGCTTTGTGGTCTCTTTTATGGACTTGTTGGTTGTTGATTTGCTGGTCATGCTATTAAAAATTTCAAAAAATTTGAACTTCATTTGCTGTTGTTCAAGACTTGACTTGGACATGGTTTTGTAACTTAAGTAGTTGGTTCTTATGTGAACTTTTTAGACTGTAAATTTGTGTTATTGCTAACTGTTTTGCTGAAATAGGCTCTGAATATACTGGAGCCTATAAGTTAGTTGCTATTTTGGTGTACTTTGAAAGCAGTTGTGCCTTAAGAGACTGAAAAATATGTAATTTCTTTGGTAAATTATATTTGGGTTAAAATTTGCGTTGTAATTAAATAGGTTGGTGGGTAAAATGGGTAACCCGAACCTGAACCGGTTTACCCATTTACGCAAAGGATTCAGGTCAACCAATTTAAATGTCAAGCGGTGTGAGTTAAACTTTTTCAACCCGTTTATTAAACGGATCGGGTTCATGTTCAGGGGTTTTCAACCCGTTTCAGTTTGACACGAACACGAACCTGACCCGACACGATACATTATCCAGCTCTGCACCATGTAAGACATAAATTCGAGCTAACCCATCTACGTCCAGGAATCATGTATTGCTACAAAATGGGCGGACTTGGTAAGTCTATCCACTATCACCCAAATGGAATTCTTCCTTGTTGCTGTTAGAGGAAACCCATTACAAAATCCATCGAAATGGAGTCTCATTTCCATATGGGAATTTCCAATGGTCATAATTGACCAACAGGTCATTGATGCTTAATCTTGACTCTCTCACAGGTAATATATTTATCCACATACTCGGCTATGTCTTTTTTCATATTGCTCTACCAGAAAGTTTGTCTCAAATCTCTATACATTTTCGTTCTTCCTAGGGGGATGGAATACTTTGTATTGTGGGCTTCAGACATTATCCTTTCTTTCAACTCCATCCTTTAAGGCACACATACTTAATTTTGGAATCTAATAGCTCCCTAGTCGTCTTCTACAAAACCTAATGTCTTTCTTTTGCTTATATTTACCTTAATCCTTTCGATCTCTTCATTTCCCACTTGTGCTTGTTTAATTTCTCCAGGAGGGTAGATTGAACTACCATGCTACCCAGAAATGACCCAGGTTCCTGCAATAGCACAAGTTCTATACCCATGTTTTCCAAATCCCTTAAAATCTGTGGTCAAACCATTATCACAATGTTCACATTATGATGTATTTTTCGATTCAATGCATCCTAAACCACATTAGCCTTTCTTAGGTGGTATTGTAGTTGGATGTCATAACTCTTGAGAAGTTCTAACCACCTACATTATCTCAAATTCAATTTCTTTTGAGTGAAGATATATTTAAGACTTTTATGGTCAGTAAAAATCTTGCAAGGGCTACCATAGAGGTGGTATCTTGAAATTTTCAGCACAAAAACTATCGTGGCTAGTTCCAAGTCATGGGTAGGGTAATTTTTCTCACAAGGCTTCAGCTGTCTAGAAGCCTAGGCTATAACCTTTCCATCCTAGATTAGGACACATCGTATTCCTTGCCTAGAAGCATCATTGTAGATGGTGCATTCCCCTCCTTCTGCTGGTAAAGCCAAGACTGGAGCAGTGGTGATTTTGTGCTTTAATTCCTAGAAGGTAGCCCTATATCTATCATTCCACTCAAACTTTGTGATCTTTCTTAGTAAGTTAGTGAGTGGTAGAGCCATTTCTAAAAAATCTTGTACAAACTGCCTGTAGTACCCAGCCATACCCAAGAAACTTCTAACGTCGGTAACATTAGTAGGCTTTAGCCACTCAGTAACTGCCTTCACCTTTTGCAGGTCGACCTTAATCCCTTATTTGGAAATTACATGCCCCAGAAAGGTTACTTTTGCCAACCAAAATTCACACTTTGATAACTTAGAATAAAGTTTGTGCTCCCTTAGAGTCTGTAGCACGATCCTCAAATGCTCAGCATGTTCTTCTTCAGTTTTAGCATAAATCAATATATCATTAATGAAAACAACCACAAATTTATCCAAACACAGTCGAAACACCCAATTCATCAAATTTATAAAAGCTGCAGGAGCATTGGTTAGCCCAAACGGCATCACTGTGAATTTATAATGACCATAACGAGCCCTAAACACCATTTTAGAGATATTCTCAGGTTTGATTCTTAATTGGTGGTACCCCGATCTAAGATAAACCTTCAAGAAGACTCCAATTCCTTGTAGTTGATTAAATAAATTATCAATCCTAGGCAATCGATACTTATTCTTTACGGTGGTCTTGCTCAGTTCTCTATACACAATCTCAAAGTTCATCCTTTGTCTTCACAGATAGTACTGGCGCTCCTCAGGAGGATACACTTGGTCTTATATAACCCCTTTGTAATTAGTCTTCCAATTGCACTTTCAATTCTTTCAACTCACTTGGGGCCATCCTATATGAAGGCTTCGAGATAGAGCATGCTCCCGATTCTAATTCTATTTCAAAGTCAACCTCTCTTTTAGGTGGTAACCTAGAGATTTCTTTAGGGAATATATCTGAAAATGCTCTAACCACCAGAATATCTTTAAGTTTTATTTTCTTTTTCCTATCTTCCGTAACATAGCACAGGTACATCTTACACCCCTGTCTAACTAATTTCCTAACTGCCATTAAGGATATTATAGCTTATTCCTTACTACTATACCAAAAATAAATCTTTCCTCTCTCTTTCCCTTTTAGAGACACTCTTTCTCTTTAGCAATCAATCTTTGCTCCATGCCCGGATAACTAATTCATTCCTAAGATTATATCAAATTTTGATAGATCTAACTGTATCAAATCACCCTCAAATTCCTTTTGACTTAGAGTAATTGTGCAATTCTTATACATAACACTACATTTTATTGTTTTTGCCATAGGCAAATTCATATATAAATCTACATGTTGTTTATGTGATTTCATCCCTATCTGATATGCAACTTTTGATGAAATAAATGAATGTTTATCTCAATAATCAAATCAAACGACAAGGGGTGCTGAATTAAAAGTAAGTGTACTAGTCATAACCGTTCCTGAGTCATCGGCTTCCTTCCTATTGATAACATACACTCTGTCCACCTGGTGACCAGTCACAGGGACGGTGGTCTTACCATGCTTAGGAGCTGGAGCAAGACCCTTATCCAGCTGGGTAGATCTAGCAGGGCAGTAAGCAATCAGATGGTTCAGATCTCCATACTAAAAACAGCGATTTGTTCTCAACCTACCTTCGGCAGTCTTGTGATTTGTATGACCACACTTAGTGCAATGCTTCTTAGTGGGAGCTAGGCCTTGGGGTTTTAGTTTCAAATTGGTAGACTTTGTATTAGGAAAACCCTCAGTCTGAGCAACTTTCTTATTCTATCTTTTCCTATAGTTGGCTTGATTGGCCATTCTCAACTTATTTTTTCACCCGTTTGATCTCAGCATCACACCTAGATGATTCCTAATTGGTTTCTGCTAGTTCTCCTACCATCTGAGGCTAAGTCAGAGTGTCTTCGATTCGACCATGGGGACGACTTCAATTTGGCTGCGGCAACCTCTCTGATTCAGCCATGACGAGGTCGTGGTAGGGAGTCTTCGGTTCAGCCGTGGCGACCTCTGCGATTTGGCCATGAGGAATCTGAGACGAAAGTCTTCGATTCGACTGCGACAATCTCTCCTCATTGGCTATAACGTGGCCAAGGTGGAGAGTCTTTGATTTAGCCACAGCGACTTCTTCGATTCAACCATGATGAAGTCGCATCTGAAAGTCTTTGATTGGCTATGGTGACCACTCCGATCCGGCCATGATGATGCTGAGTTGGAGAGTTTTCCATTCGGCCACAAGGCCTACCATAACCGAGCTTGCGGCGTCTTTTCGATTCGGTGATGAAGAAGCTGAGTTGGAATGTATTCGATTCGGCTGCGGCGATCTTTTCAATTCGACCATGACGAGGCCAAGTCAGAGAATCTTTGACTCAGCCGTGGCAATGTCTTTGATTCGGCCACGGCAATATCTTTGATCTTTCTAATTCGGTCACGACGAGGCCAAGTTAGAGAGCCTTCAATTCGGCCGCGACGATCTCTCCTATTTGGCCATGATGAGGCTAAGACAGAGAGTCTTCGATTCAGCTACGACGACCTCTCCGATTCGGCCATGATGAAGTCAAGTTGGAAAGTCTTCCATTCGGCCATGGCGATGTCTCACATTCGGCCATGATAAAACCAAGTTGGAGAGTCTTTAATTCAGTCTTGCCAACCTCTCTGATTCGGCCATAATTGCTCTCTCATTTAGCCATGGCGAGGCCGAGTTAGAGAGTCTCCGATTTGGCCATGGCGACCTCTTTGATTCGACCATGACAAATTCAAGTTGGAGAGTCTTCACACAACATCCATGGGTCGGATGATGAAAAGAAATCCCAGAATGAATAATGAAAAGCGAAGGCATCAAGGGCCCATGAATTATGATGCATCGAAAATTTATGCAAAGCCAATTGATAAAGCTCAAAGTTTCATTGATAATGAAAACTTCAGATACATGATGAAAACAAACAAAACCAACGGCAAAGATGTTGTGACTCACATACACATCAAAAGAGGGCACTGACACCCATTACAAGCAAATAAAAGTGAAGTCATAGATGCCAAAGTGCTCCAACTCATCAATTATGAATGATAACCGTTGTTAACACGACATTAAGTCCACGAAGTCGAACCTAACTCCTTTGTGGAAGAGGGATGACTTTTCTTCTCCTCAGGAATGAGACTTCTTCAGTCAGCAGATGGCGGCGATGTCTCCACCCAAGGAGCAACCTTGTCCTTTGCCTGAGGAAGGAGTCATCTTCATTCTGGGGTGACGCTCGATTGTTCATTAAAGGGGCTAATATCTCTCTCCACATGGAGGTACATCTCTTTCCCTTTCGGCAAGAACCTCTTTCGCTCCTATGGGGGGATGCCCTGGTGAAGATGAAGGGGAAATGCCGAAGAATCTAAACTCTCCATGCCCTCACGACCAACCAAGACATTAACACTCGCTCCAGTTAAGTCTTGGGTTATCAGGAGGGAGACAATCTGAAAACAAATTGCTTCTTGAAGAACGGAGGAATAGAAGACCAATTGTACTATCTTGGAATTCCAACGTCATCTGCATAGCGCTTAACCTTTGCCTTCGCAAAACGAGGGCAGAGCAATGGCCAATAAGGTGGGAGCAGTCTGATCGGTGGGGTTAGGGACTCCACGCGAAGTATTCGAAAATCGAACTGTGAAAGGATGAGCTTGGCATCCTTCTCGCTCCCAAGATAGGGAAATCCATGCTTAGACATTGTGAATTTATGAAAAAGTTGGCCTCAAATGGAGGCAGCGAGCATATTTATAATACTCCAGAAGGGCGGACCAAGCAAATTCACATCTCACCCGAACGTCTCAAGAGACGTTCTATTAAGATATGAGGGGTTAAATGATTGGGATAGTTAGTGACCCATCCAATAGGAAGGTAGCACGTGGCGATAACCAAGTCAACATGGGGTTAGAGTTGACCATAAAGAAGGTAAACGGATGTCGGACGGGTATAATGGTAATTTGATCCTCTAAATGGAGAAATTACCATTCTACCCTTGGATGCCAACCCCAAAGCTATAAATACCCCCACATTTCTCATTTTTGGAAATTTTTAGTATTCACAACTTGACTACATCACTAAATACTCTCTCAAAACAGTAAACTGTCCCTGTCTATCTGCTCTTTTCTCTCTGTGTGCTTCCATAACTCTTCTTGAGAATGATTTGAGCGTCGAAGGAGCCTTCCTCAAGAAAAACATCTGGGGTCGACCTTTGTGCGGGTCTTCGAAAGGGTAGAAGTCAGCTCGCATGATCAGTCGATATGTCAATCACACGTAAGTTCGGGCATCACCACCATTCAAGTAAGTTTCCTCTGAAACAAAAGATTTTCTATTTAACTAATATTAAGGATGATACTAATGACTCCAACACTGGACGCAAGACTATCAACTAGAAACCGTTATAATTCTGATAAATTCGTAGTTGACAGAAAAAATGTTCAAACATTAATGTTGTTACTTGTTATGTAAAACGAATGGAGATAGAAATCAATACGAATGTGATTCAAACAAAAATTTTTATTTTTGCTAGTATATATATCAAACTAATAATGTCCACCGTCAACATTACACATGCTAAAAGTTTTCCTTCCTACCAACCCAACAATGGTAGACGGCAAGTCACATTCAAAGATATTCAGCGCCTCCGCTATTTTTTTTTTTTATTTTCAAAAAAAAGAATCCAATGCAATGGCAAGTGGCCAATTATCCGCCAGCCGTCATAATGTAATCCTCCCACTTAAATGTTGCTTGTCCACCTCCTAGCAGGGAAATTAAGGCAGATACACATAGGAAATAGATTCGCATATGGGAAATGATAGGGCCCATAGATAATGATACTCTGAAATCTTTCCTTCAAATGATAGGGAAATTAAACCTTTGCCGAGTGCTTTGCGTAATTCAGATTCTTTTGGTCGTTGTCTAACAGTGTACGTGACCGACAAAGTCTCGAAAAATCAAAAAGACATAACCGGAATGAGCAAGAACGAAGGGTAGATTTTATTTTGTTTTGGGCACCCATGTTTTTTTTGGGCACCCATGTCATGAAGTGATATGTTAATTAGAATGACGTTGCATGGCCTCCCAAATCAAAGTTTATGTAGTCTCTTGACTATTAGAACTTCAATGTTACAAATTCTTTATTTGTTGACTTTCAACTGTCTAAAGCCTCATGCATTAGGGCATGTTCTTTTTGACTTGTGAGAAGTATTTATTTATATTGGTTGTCGAGACATATTGAATCATGTTGAAACATGCTAAAATATGCTGAATCATACTAAAATATGTTAAATAATGTTGAAACAAGCTGAAATATGTTGAATGGATAAAGAAAATATAATCAGTATTTTCCATAAGTGCTGAACTGCGCTGAATTGTGTTGAATGATGTTGAATTGTACTAAATTATTATGAATAATGTTGAATGATGCTGAATTGTACTAAATTGTGCTGAATTGTGTTGAAAGTTCCTGAATACTGATGATAAGTACTTATGATAAGTCGAAATAAATATGTCCTTAAAAACTTTTCATGTTTTAATCTTTGGCTACATACATCATTAGACTGCTTAAAAGTAAGAGAGTGAATATTGCACACTCTAAAATAAAGAAGAAAAGAATTAAAAATTTTGACAAATTGTATAAACATCTTATTATCAATGATTTTCAACTTCTTTCCTATAAAAAAAAAAAAAAGATTTTCAACTTCTCTTCCTTTTTTTTCCCCTTCCCATGCAAAGGCATAAACACACAAAAAAAGGAATAAAAGATCATTACATAAGAGAGTAATACTATCCATACAACACATGACAATATTTTTAAAAAGGAAGATTGACTTAAAATAATCCAAACTATATGTCAAATGTGTAAAGTAATCCAAACTATTGATTTGCGCTATATATAAATATTTTATCGTAGTCAAATTGTTGACATTACATACCTATTGATTCATATAAGCAAAATTTGAAGTATTTAATTTAATTTTAAACTACTACGTAAAATATGTTAACACGTACAAGAGAAACTTGTTAATGTGGTAAAATAAATTAAACATTTAAAATGTTAAATTAAATCTAATTAATATCCAAAGTAATATCTCAAATAAGTGAATTATAATTTTATGTGTTTATTTGTAATATTTAAAATAACGGCTAAGCACGAACATCTGAGCAATGCTATCGTTTTCAGTGACATTAATTTAAGCTATAGTAGAATGGATATGTACCAAACAAATGCTTGAAAAGTTTGATATATGTGGCACAAATAATATAGTTTGATTATTTTTCAAATTTGCCTCATAACTTGGATTATTTTGAACCCATTTTTCTTTAAAAAATTGAAATAATCCTAATCACTATTACGACTTTATGAGCAAGAATTAATAGTGACCGTGTTGACCATGTAATACAAAGAATTCTTTATTTTTTACTTTGATTTATTTTTTGTTTGAGCTCTGATGTTTATGTTATCTTTCATGTGTTCGCAAAGTAATTCTTCTTCTCAAGTTAAAATAGTTCCATTGTTTTTTCAAATTAAAAACTATTGCTCTATCGCACACATAGTATTTTACTAAAATAAATGAATGATATGTCTTTTAATGGCTTGTCTTTGTAAGACGATCTATTAAACAAGATTATTGAAACGTAAATGACAAAGTCATGCGATACAATGAAAAAGGAGCTGATCTCCTTAATGATAATATTATTACTCATCTCAAAAATCATTTATACAAAAATACATTATTGTTGACATCTATTTATTATAAAAATGAATTTCATGAAAAGAAACTTGTTTTATTGTTCAATTTTTTAATTCTTAAATTATATAGAAACTATTTTACTCTTTTTTTCCCAATTGCGCAACTACTTTTACCACTGACTTAATGTGGGATTGTAAAAATATTTTTAAAAGTTTGGCATGAATAAATGATACAGATAATAATTGAAATAGTAATTCTGAAACATTTTTAAAGTTTTTCCATAGAAAATTTGACAAAGAGAGTAGAGAAGTATAATTCTTAACCTCTTTTATATATATATATATATATATATATATATTATATATATATATATATATATATATATATATATATATATATATATATATATATATATATATATACAAATTCCTTTATTTTACTCTTTGCACATTTTAATGATCTACTTGCATTACTGGAAGAAGTATATCATCCTCTGAATTTCCAGCAACCTAATGGCCTAAATGGCCAAATGCAAAACTTGAGTGGTTTGTATGACCTATTTTTCAAGTGGTGGGCTTATATGGCCAAAAATAATAATTTCAAGGTGTATGCGACATTTGTTGAAAAAACGAAAAGAGTTATGTAGGACCTTTAAATTTTTTGGTTGGTCAAAAGTGTAGTAAGTATGTCAATATAGTTATCCAAGTTTAAATATCTGATATCAACTTTTAATAATTTATCAATTAAATTAGTTGAACTAAGTATCTTTTTGTATTTAAATGAACTATTTCACTAACTTTTCAATAGACTAACGACAATTAATATATGTCTCATCTATAAATTTTTTTAAAAAAACTAATAGAAAGATTATTACATATTTTGTGAGTTCAAACTGTACAATTGACAATTAAATTGCATCAATAGAACCCAACATTTTCATGCAAGTCATCACATATAATTAACAATAATGTATACAGCATTGAAAGAGGGAGCCCAAATGAAACTGTCAGTCCCTTGGAAACAATGGTTGTGCAACTGGACGCTTCTGCTACACAAACACTACAACACAAACCCAATGGGATTGGCTGCCTGTGTGGCAATTCTACGGAGCATTTTGTTATTCAGAAACCAAACTCTTTTCAAGAGTTTTTTAGGGGTCTCAACGGCTAATGAAGATCCTCCAAAGTAATTTACAAGTTTTATCAAAGTTTTGGATTCAGGAGCTCCTTTTTGCATTGTACATTCAAAAAGGTACACAACGCAGAAATCCAAGAAGCTCATAGGTTAGTAGTCCAAATCAGGATAGCTTGGTTGATTTGTGTCAGTTGTACCTATAGTACCCAACATACCAAAAAAATAAAAATAAAAATAAAACTTTTCCCTGTTGTTCTTTTTTTCTCAATAATTAATAACCTCATCCATCAACACTCCAAAGATTGGTGAAAACTGCATACTAAAAATGCAAAAATAGCTTGATTGTTAGGGAAAAAATTATCATATGTCACAAGAAGTAAGAGAAAAGTTTGACTTAATTATATAATTTTCTTTAGTATATACTGGTATGCAAAATATATAAAGTTGGATAAAACTCATATATGAGCATACATAAACTTGTCATGTAGGATGCCATATATGAGGAAATAGTCATATATATGCACGATAATTTAATATAACATAAGAATTAGGATGCTGCTTAAGATAAAAAGCTATATAGGGTGGAGGTAAACTTAATACAAAAATATTCAAATCTGTTGAATAAGGCAACTATTCACATGTTTTTCACTATTTAGTAATAAAATTTAGTTTAAAATTTAAAAAATATGTTTTGAACAAAAAAAATAATCTTAAATACAAGAAAGAAAATGTAGGTTGAAGATTGAAAACATATTACTAGAATAGGAAAAAATATATTAAAGAAGACTAGTTTCTAAGCAACTAAATAATATAGTACATTAATTTATTTTTTGTTTTTTAAAGAGCTATTTATTCTTTAATATTTAAAATTTGTTTAAATTACACCCTTGCAATGTACTTCATATTTAAAAAATTGCTGAAAATTCTTATTTTGAATTTGAAAACTGCTAGGTTTAAGATATAAATAAACTAAAATAAGCACCAATTCATTATATATCTATCATATAGTAATTTATCGCAAATTTAGGTATTTCTTAGGAGTGCACAATCTTTTAGCTTTTAACTCTAAAATGTACTCATTTTGTTCTTTGAACATTAGCTAACCCCCCCTTCTTTAGGCCAAGAAGTTCTAATTATTGTTATAATATAGTTTCATGCACAATCCTCAATATTCTCTTAGACAAATGAAAATATTAGCTAGCTGACTGCAGTAGTTTCAAAATTTATTTTACTTATGGTTACCTCTATTTAAAGTACTCCTGCATAATAATCTATTTAAAATTATCATTTAATTTAATTCATTTACTTTATGTTACAAGTGTGAACTTTCCTATCCAAAAAAAAAGTTACAAGTTGTAAACTTTAAGTTACAACTTCCTATATATTGTCATTATTATTTTGTCAAAAGAATTTTAATGAGTTTAATTCTATGAATTGTAGGATATATTGCTATACATGTAAAAGTCAGTTGATGGAAGAATTTTAATTAGCCAACTAAGAAAATGCTACTTTACAACACAAATATAAGTGTATTTGACCTGAGTGAAGAGCACTTTTTTGGATTGAGGGAAGAAATAATTCGTATGCGGCCTATCCTCTACAAAAAAATAGGTGCTTGAGCGCATTGTGATTCATAGGTTGGAAAATTCTTCTTTTAATCATGCTTTTTGTTTAAATTTTTATACTTTCAAATATATATGTTAGTTTGTATATTTTGTAAGCGAAATTACCATTGCTTGACTCTTTTTGCTTGTTGCTTCTATTTCTTCTTTTTGTCCCATAATATATATATATATATACACACACACACATATATATATATATATATATATGTGTGTATATATACATATATATATATATATATATATATATATATATATATATATATATATATATATATTATATATTATATATATATATATACATATATATATATATATATATATATATAGGTTTCCTTTGGCTTTGTTATATTTTTTCTCTATGCTTTACTTCAGGCTAGAGAAGCTGGGAATAATAATTGCATCACTAAGTCATAGTTAACTTCTATTTTAAAAAATATTAATCATATATTTATATTGTTTATCTAATTGAATCATCAATCTAATTTTTATTTCATGTTCAATATGTCATAGAAGTTCAAGTGCAAAATCCGATGAAGATTGACTAATTTAACCAATCACATTTTGAAAGTTAGTTCTCGATATTAAGCTTACTTTGATATACATTAACTTTCTTTAAAATAAAATTGTAATATAGTGACTTCTAAAATTTATAATTTTTTGTAGAAGTTTATATTAATTATGATATACAAATATGAACTTTGCGAAGGACAAATGAAAATATACAAATGTAAAGCACTAATGCAGTGGCGGATCTAGATGTTTATAACGTGGGTATCTATCTATTAACGTCACCACTAATGTACAATACTAATAGAAAAATAAATTATATGATACATACTATAGTAGTTTATTTTGTACAAATATTCCCTCTCTTTTTTTAACAAACATTCTGCCCCATATTTCTATACTAGCGGAAGTTGACAAGTAATAATAATACACTCCACTTTTTTATTCCAAGAAAAAACAACTATGGTACCTATACTACTACATTTTGCGATTTTTCATATTTGAATTTGATACGAAGATTGTGCCAAAATCGTAGAATATTACGATTACCTAACATTTACTAAAACCGTTTATTACAGATGACAAATCATCAGCATAAAGCAATAATTAAAAAAAAAAAAAACATGAAGTCAACATATTAAACATGGAATACAACTACAAAAAGTAATATGCACCAATTAATCACACCAAAAGAGGAAAAAATAGCATCAAATTCAAATTAATCATTAGTGCTAAGTTAAAGAAAGATCTGCACTAAGAAGACATTGTAACTAAACAACTCAAAAAATAATAACAATAAAAGAAAATTAAAGAAATTACTATTAGATTAAATTAAAAGTCTAAACTCTAGATAAGATAAGGAGAAGAGAGAGAAATTTGGGCTTGGATACATTTAATTTAATTTAATTTTTCTATCAAATTCCAACTTTATAAATGTACTTTTGATATTTAAAGAAATTAAAAATATCCATATATGAGTTTGATATATTTAAAGAGTATCTGTAACTTTTTGGACCTACCCTAGGGGTGTCCACATATACCAATTTAACCCCATTTAAAATAGCTTATTAGAATTTTTTTTTTTTTGAGAGAGGAGTGTCCATGGACACCCCTCCTATACAAATAGATCCGTCCATGGCACTAAGAGACTTTTGTTATAGAGATAATATTGGCATAGGCTTATAATTTGTAAGATTGTAATATATTTTTTTATGAAACTCAGTTAAATTAAAATATATATAGTCCATTTAACCACTAACATATACCCATCCCCAAAAAAATTGTATCACATGTTAGGAAATTTTTAAAAAAATAGTAAGTAGTAACTCATTATTATTATGATAAGCCAATAAAAGTAATTTAAAGTGATTTACATAAAAAAAAAAAAGGATAGCAAACAATTTGTGTTGTCCTAGAGTTGTTAATCTACTTCAAAATTGTTATATTTTTATTTCTTAAATATACTAATAAAATTAAAATAAAAATTAAGTAATATCCTTATATATTTTTTTTGGTGCAAGTAATATCCTTACATTACAAAGATATAATACTAATATGTCATATAACTTCAGGATTGGAATGTGGCACTTCGTAATATAAATCTATGGTTGCTATATATGTTATATGCTTCGTAAATCTATGGAAGAACTTTGTACTATAAATCTACATATATAGTACTATATGCTCCATATAAGAAAAGATTTCTTAGTTGACTTCTTAGTATCTGTAAAGGTGTTTGTGTCATGTGTGGCTAGTTTTATATACAAATTATTGGCATAGCTAGGCTCCTATACCCAAGAGGAGCGTTTCACATGATCTTACGCATAAAGAAACAATTATGGAGCAAATAACATATACATGTCATGTAATCACATTAATTACGGGGTTAATTAGCTGTGTCAGTTTTCTTTGCAGCTGTTGGTGGCAGAACAACTTATAGGGTAGCAAAAAAAACCCACAAAATCCAGGCACAAACCAGCCAAATAAGAACAGAAATTATTTCTGTACGTTTGTTCTCACCTAATCTTTGACCCTTTGAGCAATTATTACAACTGGCTGATTCTCATCTTATCTATTTACTTCCTTTAATAAACTTCATCGTGGTTTGATTAATCATTTATTTATTTTGGAAAGCAAGAGACCACACTCCATGGTTGTGTTTAGTATTTGTGTTTTAAGTTGGTGGTCATAATCTTGTAAAATTAAAACACATCATATCAATTATGTAAAGTTGATTTGAATTTTATAGGAAAAATTATACTCCCTCTATCGGCAATAGATATCATACACCTAGGGTTAGGAGTGTATACTCTTACTTGCTATGCATATATATTTTTCCAATGTGTATTTGTCATATAAACAATTTTTAATATATGACGCTGATGTGATTTGTGAGAACATGTACTCTCAGGAGTATGATATAGACTTTGCCCTCTATCCCGTAAAGTTTGTCATATCTATGCAATAAAAGTTTTCTAGGGAGTTTATTAAATTTGAAAGAAAGAGAAGATTTTTGATTTTTTAGGGACAAGTATTATGGGATGGAGGGAGTAGCATAAAGACTTTAGCTTGCATTTTTCACCAAAATCAAACTTACCTTAGCTAGTGTTTAGGTTCAGATAAGATGCCTAGTGACTGCAGTTAAACCCAATGCAGCTCGATCTTAACTTGACTTGAATACACCCAATACCTGTATTGGGATTTGACCCAACATTTCTTTTAGCTTTGATACACATGACGAATTTCAAATTTTCTTAAAGCAAATAGTGGCTTGAGTTATGGCGAGTTGAAGCCAACTGTCTCATTGAGTTGCCATATATTTCCTTTCTATGAAGTCCAATATTGTGACTTTTTTTAATACGTAAGGATATTCTATGAACTAATCCGTAAAAGAAAAAATTTGTATTGATATTGAGTATGAATATTACAATTTTCCAAAAATTGTTAATGCCATAGTTCTTGTGGTGTTTACTAAATAGTTCTTTGTAGAGTTTTTGGGATCAAAATTAATTGTTTGGTTTAGTCAAAAATACTAATTTAGGTGTTTGGTAGAATAGATTTTTGGATCCAAAAAGCTAATTTGGAAAAACTAATTTGATGAGCTTTTTGGAAGAGTTTTTTAGCGAATTAGTTTTTTGTCTCATAAGTTTGTTAGAAACAACTAATTTCACCAAACCGTTTTTCTGCAGACAGTTAATTGAAACGACTAATAGCTAACAGTTAATAACTTAATACAAATAGTTAATAGTTAGTAGCTGTTTGCCAAACAAAATTATTATATATTATAAAAACATTTACCTATCATCTTTCGACTCTATTTTTGTTACTTTGTTTACAATGTATTGGAGCCAGAAAAAATGATGTGGAAGAGCAGATAAATCACAATGCAGAAAGGATTTAATCCTATAAATGTTGATATAAATAATTGACGCCAATTATGCAAATGCTAACGGTAAATAATTAAAGAAACAAAAAGAAATGGTTCAAATGTTTAACGGCAGCAAGGCAGCAAATTACAACGCTGGCAAGAAAACAAAAACGCGGTGTAGAAAATTTAGGGGAAGAGCAAAACCCGGAGAAATGCGCGGGCTAATCGTGTATGGGTCCGTCTGCTTTTTTCCCCCGTCGTGCTACTTAGACCAAAATACCCCTGCCCGACACTCAACTCAACAGTTCCCCCCCATGTGAAAAGTGAACCCAAAAACCTTCCCACTACAAAGTACTTGCTATTCTCTCTCCGGACAACCAGACAAACAAACCAATTTCAAATTTCCTTCCCTTCTATCTCTCTCTCTCTCTCTCTCTATTCCTTCTTTTTCTCTCTCTCCAATGTCGTCGCCGTCGCCGGCGTCCTCTCCTCCGGCGACTAATTCGACTTCCACTCCTCCTTCGTCTTCTGCCACTCCTTCAGCGCCGCCGCCATCTTCTTCGCCATCTCCGCCCTCGCCGGCAGCTCCTGCACCTTCCAATCCGCCGCCGGCCACCACTCCTCCTCCGTCGTCAACTCCGGCGACACCGACTTCTCCTCCGCCGTCGTCGTCTTCGTCACCTCCCGCTCCCTCCGGCGGGACTAGATCTTCGCCGCCTAGATCATCTACGGCGCCGCCTTCCGGCGGTTCCACGCCATCGGAGAGGAGTCCTCCGGCTCCGAGCTCTAGCGGAGGCGGAAGCGGAAGCGGAAGCGGAAGGTCGTCACCGTCTATTCCGTCGCACTCTTCCAGTTCAGTCTCCGGTTCGAGATCGAGTTCCGGTTCGGGTGGTTCGGGTGGAGGGAGTGGGGATGGCAATGGCTTGTCGACGGGAGTGGTAGTGGGAATAGCGATAGCGGGAGTGGCGATATTGGTGATACTGAGTATAGTGTGCGTTTGTTGCACGAGGAAGAAGAAGAGAAGAAGAGATGAGTATGGTGGCGAGGGTTACTATGTTCCCCCTCCCCCTCACCGAGCTCCTGCTGGCCCCAAAGGTTGAATCTCATCTCTTTCTCTTTCTTCTTCGTGATAAGATTCTTTAATGTTCTACTTTCTGATTGATTTTTGCTAAGTTTGGGTGGCGAAATTGGCTAGTTGTCCATTGATTTGTGAAACTTGGGCTGTGGTGGGGGGTTGCTTTCTTGGATCTTGATCTGCATTCATAAGAAAGAGGACGATGGAGTTACAGTAGAGAATCTGAGGGCTTCGTTTCTTTATGATTAGATCTTGATCGGATATGTGTTGTTGAAATAGTACAGATCTCATGGGTTTTTGTTTCTGAGAAGCGTTTGTGATGCCTCGCCTGAAATTTTTTACTGTGGTTAAGTTGGTATTCTGGGCACAAATCAGATCAAGAGGCAGAGGAACCTGCAATTGAATGGTCATGATCCATGACTCATGAGCCCCCCCCCCCCCCCCCCCCAAAAAAAAAACCCTACTTGAGTGTTTAATTTTGCATGTAAAGATAAGTTGATAACAAATTTCTTTTCCTGTTTTAAATTTTTAAACGACAATTTGATATAGGACATTTGATTTCAAGGGAAGCATTGACTGCACAGTTCTTGATTAGATTCCATGTTAAATCTGCGCTGGGAAGAATGCATTTTGCATCACTTAGACGAAGGCTCTCTTGCTTTTCTTTTTGGCCCCTTCAAAAAGGAAAAGGAAGACATTTAGATAGAGAGTTGGAGTTGGCTGGAGTAAAAGGGGCCAAAATTTTGTCAGCCCTTGACTATTGTTGTTGTCCTCCATTGTCTACAACTCCACAAGCGATGTTGCTTGGACTGAGCAGCAAGGATCAATTATTGGTGCAGACTGAGGGCTGGGCTTACGTATGTCCAGTGAATTTCATAGGTTTAAACCTGCTATGTCTACTTGTATGAGATGATACGTTCAGTAGGAATGAAGACTTCAATTGGTTCTTGCTTCAGTCAACGTATATTAGCGTTGCATGCTTTTGTTTCTTTGAAGTTGTAGCCTGTTTGTTCAATTTCTTATGTTTTTTCCCACATATTTGAGTCTTTGATTATGTCTCGATGGCTGACTTGATGTTGTGTCGACTCTAGGTGGTCATTATGCCATCCAAGCAAATCATTGGCAGCAGAATTATGCCCTACCGGCAGAGCATTATCAGGTGCATAAACCGCCACCACCTCCTCCACCAGCAGCTCCACCGCGGCCACCAAAATCTCCTTCACCCCAGCCGCCACCACCTCCCCCTCCTCCAGCACCCTTTATGAGCAGTGGTGGGGGTTCTGGGTCAAGTTTTGGCTCTGATAATCCTCTTCCACCGCCTTCCCCAGGGATTTCGCTAGGGTTTTCGAAGAGCACATTCTCTTATGAAGAGTTGGCTATGGCGACAGATGGCTTCTCGGATGCTAACCTTTTGGGGCAAGGTGGTTTTGGGTATGTGCATAAAGGAGTTTTACCCAATGGAAAAGAAGTTGCAGTTAAGTCCTTGAAAGCTGGTAGTGGACAAGGAGAGCGTGAATTCCAAGCAGAGGTTGAAATAATCAGCCGAGTGCATCACAAACATCTTGTCTCTTTGGTTGGTTATTGCATCACTGGTTCGCATAGGTTGCTGGTTTATGAATTTGTTCCAAACCGAACCTTGGAGTATCATCTGCATGGTTAGTTTTTCTCACTTTGTGGTATCTTCACAGTTTTCAGCATTTATGTGTCTGGGTTTTTTTTTTAAATTTTTTGTGTGTGCCCTCTCCCTTATCTGCTTTTGGCTACGTATGGGTTTTATAACAGAGTCTTGTTTAGAGAAAATCATATTCATGCATGAAGTGTGCTAGCTGTGAATTTCACAATTTCTTGCGGGCATAAATAATATCTTTGCGGGAGTAGATATCTGTTGTATTACTCCCCCCCCCCCCCCAAAAAAAAAACTTCTTCGTTTTTGAACTTTATGCTGACATTGTTGCAATTATCTAATAATGTCATGCTGCAGTGAGAAGGGAGCCTACTATGGATTGGCCAACAAGACTGAGGATAGCTCTGGGAGCTGCTAAAGGATTAGCATATCTGCATGAGGATTGTGAGTCTTCTAGCAATTGTCTTTTTGCAAAGTGCTTGTGTTTTCCTGGAGTTCTAATTGATCCTATGCCTTCTGTTGTTGTAGGTCATCCAAAGATTATTCACCGGGATATTAAAGCAGCCAATATTCTTTTGGATTACAAGTTTGAGGCAAAGGTGAGTCTAAATAACTAATCGTTGGGTCTGCCTTAATCCTGAGGGGCTGGTTGATCTGCTGTGTCTTCTATTGGGCACGTAGCTTGTTAATTGTCTCTCTAGACAAGCTAAGTGCACTGTGTCTTCCATTGCCGTGTTGTCAGAGCATGGGATCCTTCTGTTTGATCACTTTGATGACCTCATGATTCAAAACTTCTCTGGTGGTGTTTATTTATGTGCATAAACTTTCCTTTGTTCAGGTTGCAGATTTCGGACTGGCGAAGTTCTCTTCTGATGCTAACACTCATGTATCAACCCGCGTAATGGGAACTTTCGGGTATGTTTCATATTTCACATCTTTTAATCCAGAGAGAATACTGTCTAAACTTTTTATACCGTTTTGGAATCTATGCTGTGTGATTAACCTTCTTGGTCTTTCTTATTTACAGATACATGGCTCCTGAGTATGCTGCAAGTGGGAAACTTACGGATAAATCTGATGTTTTCTCCTTTGGGGTTATGCTCCTGGAGTTGATTACTGGACGCCGCCCTGTTGACACAACATACTCGTACATGGATGATAGTTTAGTTGATTGGGTAAGTATTTGGTCCATCTTTGGGAATACATTGGGGACAGACTTTCTTAGGAGGTGGCACAGGCATAAATTGTATCCTCTCCTAGTCTCCTTTCTAATAAAGAAGAGAGAACATTTGGCTGATGGATCAGACAACTAATAGGTTATTTGTTTTGATGCTGCAGGCGAGACCTTTATTAACGAGAGCTTTGGAAGAGAACAACTTTGTTTCTCTTGTCGATCCCCGATTGCAGAACAGTTTCAATACCAATGAAGTGGCTCGTATGGTTGCTTGTGCTGCTGCTTGTGTCCGTCATTCAGCACGCCGCCGACCTCGGATGAGCCAGGTAACAGGCAGAACACTGTGTATGTGTGGGTGGGTGGGTCAGTGCTCTTCTATGGCGACTTGTTGGGTATTTGATAATGGGATAATTGTCACCAAACTTTGAGTGATTAATACTCTAGATAGCTGTCCTCTCCATCCTATCAAAAGGGGGTGGGGGGTATGCATGCTGTAGCTTAAAAAAAAAAAAAAAATCCTAGTTCAAAGGGATCTTGCGACTCGGCAGTACTTGATCTCTTTGAGCTTGAGCTTTAATGATTTTAATTAAGTCTGCACTATAGCGGAATAGTGGATTTGGGAGAACGGGGAGTAAATATGAATCGGTTTTTTTTTTTAAATAAAAAAATCATGTGGACCTGTCAATCGTGACTCGAACCTTTCGACTTCGACTCAAAGCTGACTTGATACTCCAAACTAAATATAACCTAAACATTCCACCAATTTGTTCTGACCTGGGCCAGGATTAACCAAGTAATCTGGGTTGGACCTAACTGAAGGACCCTTTTGCTAGATCTGAGGACTTGGGACTACGGGATTAGAAATGTGTGGGGTTTCTTGACGTTGAATATCCTGTTAGTATAATTAAATTGCTCCATTACTAATGAGCAAATTTTACTAGTAATTTCCTCCCCTTTTCCTTTTTCTTGTATTATTATTTACTTGGAAAAGCACAATTCCACCTGTTTGGACTATTGCTGTAAATGCTGATGGTTTGGGTATCCATTATGGGTGGTTGGTTAGCATGTCCATGTTCATCTGTCCGTGTGCTGCCTTTTTTCAAATGGCTTTGATGGTGAATTTCACCTGCAAATCATATGAGCAGGTAGTGAGAGCCTTGGAAGGAGAAGTGTCACTCTCTGACCTCAACGAAGGAATAAGACCCGGGCAGAGTTCAATATACAGCTCTTATGGAAGCTCAGATTACGACAGTGGTCAGTACAAGGAAGACATGAAGAAGTTTAGGCAGATGGCACTTGCGAGCCAGCAGTATGGCAGCAGTGAGTATGGTGGCACGACAAGTGAGTATGGCATGTACCCATCTGGCTCGAGCAGTGAAGGCCGAACAACTCGTGAGGTGACCCGAGAGATGGAGATGGGTAAGATAAAGGCCGACAGCAGAGGGTTCAGTGGAAGCTCATTCACATGATCCTGACGGTATTACATGGTTCTTTCCTGTAAAGAAATGCCCAGAGGGCTGATTGTAGACGAGGAGAAGCAATTATTGTACTGCTAGATTGTGAGATATGTGTTTTTCCTAACACAAATATTTATTTATTTTTTCCTGAATTCTTTTTTGCCAGCTGTTGAAATTGGAATGATTGGTTTTTTCCCCACAATGTATCTAATTATTGATTATACAGAGAGAGAAAAACATTCACAATGCTTTCATTCTTTTGGAGGTTTGATATGCAACGTTCTTCAATCGACCCTACTGGAGTTGTCCAAAAAAAGAAGATAAAAATCCATGATTGAAAAAAGCCATGTAAAACAGTTCCTAACGGTGAAGGGCTTAAAGTAAGGATAGCAATGGGTCGGATTTGAATCGGATCTATTTATATTCAAATCCATTTTAATTTTCTGAATCTGGGTCCGAATCCAATTTAGACCAATTGGATCTTGAAAGTTGAGATCCATTCTTAGACTCATTGGGTCTATGGATCTTAAACGGATTCTAAATGAATCCACAACCTTACAAAAGCTTGTTAGGAGTTTAAGACACATTAGTAACTATTCAATAAACAATAACACAATTTTTAATAAAGGTAATAGCAAAAAATGAGATATAAGATAATAACAACTTTGATGTGACTACTAGCAGGAAGTGGCAATTATAATAGATCCTGATACAATCAAGTCTCCTAAAAATTATATTTCACCAACCAAAATACCAAAAACAAGTTCTATGGCAGTTGATAAGATCCATAGAATTAACAACAGGCAAGTAGGGCTTTGCATATTACGAGTTAGAAAAATTGGAACTCACAAATGTCAATCCAAATCTCGCAGTGAAAGTCTCTTTCATTTAGTCAAAATAAGCTCAAATATCAATTTTAAGCTCATAATTCTTTCATTTAGTTAACATTCATCTTTACTACAATAATTTAATTAACATTTTTCACAACTGAAACAATTCATCTCGCATTTTTCACCACTAAAATAAAATCAGTTGTTTGAATTAAAAATTGATCACCTGATGAGAAAGATTTAAAAAACTTAAATATAAATTTAGAGGTCCAAATTATTTCATTTAGTGAAGATTTGTCGTCACTTGAACACATTTCGAACTCAAAATTGATATTTGAACTTCTTTTAACATTTGTTATTAGATAGCCAAGTTTTGATCTAAATGGTTGAAGTTGAACTTTGCTACTAAATTCCAAAATACCTCAAAGGACACACACACACACACATGTATATATGGAGACATACATACATACATACATACATACATATATATATACATATAT